>JAPMOB010237496.1:5699-19049 GCA_029875015.1 Lepomis gibbosus
ATCAAGGACTAGGTCATTACTGGAAATTCAATGGCATGGCAGTGGTTCCTCAGAACATGAGATCCTGCTCTTGTTGTTAACATTATCTTGGCATTATTGCATTGTTACCATATTTACTTTATTAATGTATCTAATGTTGTACTTTTATACACGCATACAAACAAAAACAAATCATAATAAAAACGGCAAACGTGTGTCCTCTGAGTTCCTTGAAGCATGTTATTGAGACCTTATAAAAAACATTACAAATACACCTACAAAACATCTATTTAAAAACAAAACATCTTACAGTTAAGGCAACCTCAAACATTTGGCCAAAAGAATCATGTCATACATAGGTAGTTCATCAAGAAGTTACATACAAAAACCAACACCACAAATCAATCCAGAGAGAACCACAGGTATTAAAAAGCCATCCAGCAGTGGAATCTGGACACCTCCACTCTTGATTAGAAATGCTCTCTGGAGTGCCTTCTTGTTAGACTTTTATACAACAAACCTCTTCACCCATCAAATTACAAACACAAACAGTTGAATATTTGAACAGGGTCTGGCCTGAGCGGAGTAAAATTATTTACATGGTGCATGCTGCTTGCAGACATACTTGACTGTACATAGAATTATTGGACAGAAACCTGGTTATGAAATTGGTTGCTGCAAACACAAATCTCTTGTTGGCATGTTTTTAAAGTTATATTGAGCGTTTCATAAAAAATTAGCTGCCTTTATAAAATAACTTACAATGACTAGGTCACGACTACTTATGTAATACAATGCGTTCTTTTAAACAAGACAGCACAAAAGAAATCATATGCATTCTGCGTTACCATTTTTATAAAAGAAACAAAAGAAAACAGCATTAACACTCACCCAAGGAGGTTGTGCAGGTTTGTAATACTCAGGGTAAGTCTGAGATTTGAAAAAACGAAAATGCAAAAATGCTATGACACTGTACAAGTGTTTAAATTAACGATATCAACGTTTGCTTCTAAACAATTTCACTTATTGCAGATGGAAAGTGGCCGGGGGTTAGAATGGACGGCAAATGACAAAAAAAAAAAAAAAAATCGGCTTACTGTATATTAACTACTAGGTTTATACCCAACATCTATGAGGCAATACATTTCTGGTGCTATGATGTTTTTATTCTTCAACTTGCAGGCTACACATGCTACAGAATGAAAATTTAATTCTTCAATAGTAACTTGTCTACAGAACAATTATACACTGATTGTGCTGACAAAAAAAGAGCTGGAAGAATCACATGTGACTCTTCATGCTGAAAACACATTAGGCATTGTCATTTAAAAACAGCATTATCTCTTACAGTGTTTTTTTAAATGGCTGCCAAACAATGGACATTTAAGAGGCGCCTGTCAACTGTCTATGTGATCATGTATCAACCACAAATTCAGCTGATCCAGCTTGGCACAGAGAAGCGAGTCCACATCCTGCACACCCAGGGACGGTTCGTCTTTCGGGAAGCACCCTCGTCTTGTTCTGGAAGATGAAATACCTGCCTTAGCAAAACCAACAAGGGTCTTCTTTGGTTTTCTGGCCTCGCCGACTTCCAGGAACTCCAGAAATCGCTTGACACGCCTCTGGCCAAACCAGGACTCAGAACCATTCCGGCGATTGAGAGGCACCTCGAATATGGTCTCCAGCCGGCTGAAATATAAACAAACGAATTCCAATCAGTGAGCAATTCCAGGAAGTTAAGGGAGTAGGCAGGCAGGTTTATTGTCACAATATAACAAGTTATATAATAGCAGACAATTTACATTAATAAAGAATCATAAAATTATAAAAAAGGTAAACAGAAATAAACTATCATCACTGGAAGAGCTGAGGATGAATTAGAGTTTAAGGGTGCTTTCACACCTGGATTGATTGGAGACTTTGTTCCGAAACAAAGGGGCGTTTCCCTTTTGGCTCGGTTCGTTTGGTGACACGTGAAAACAATCGCACTCTGAATCGGAACAAAACAACTGAGCCGAGAAGAGGTGGTCTCGGCTCGATTCCATACGAACCCTGGAGCGGTTCGTTTGCAGTGAAAACACAACCGACCCATGAACCGGAACAAATCAATGTGTTGCCTGGCAACAGACGCTAAAAGATCGCTTTACAACAGCTTCAACAGCGTATTTTGCTAATTTGTTGAGGTATGTTGTTGTGGTTGTATTATGTAGGCCTACTGCTGTCGGAGTTTTTTTAACTTCGTGCGGCGCTGCTCGGCGGAGCGTTCACAACCCCTCTCTTTCATTTTATCACTGACCCGCTTGTAGACTGTTGTTATATGTGGTGTACAACATCCGGGAGTTGTGTTGTTCCGACCAAACATCTATTTCACCTTTTTGCAAAGTCAACCCGTGATTCATTTTGTGTTACTGTTGTCATGGAGATGTCCCCCAATGGAATGCGTGACCTGCAAGCATGAGGTAGTGACGTAATGGCGTAAGGAAAGCTCCGGAAGGGTGAGCGATTTGGACCGCTTTACAACAGTGTGGTGTGAACACGAGTGACGTAATTAACTGATTCTGAACAAAGTATCTGTTCCGGAACAAAACAGATCGATCCAGGTGTGAAAGCACCCTAAGAGTCTGATAGTTTGGGGGAAAAAACCTGCTCTGCAGTCTGGCGGTGTGGCAGCAGAAACTTTATGTTATTAATTACCAATGATACAAGAATGCCACTTTTTCATACATATATAGAACTCTAAATATCAGCAGTAACAACATGATCTTTGTAGCATAAACAATCTGAGAATGGTGAAGTTGTAGCCGTGTCCCACATCCAAAATGCATACTAACTCTAAGCAGGGTTTTTCGTGTGCGTCATGTGTTTACACTGGAGAAAGGACAAAATAAAGTACCCTATAACACTCCCACAACGCAATCCATTAAAGGGAATAACTGCAGCTGCTCACAGCTGGGAAAAAAAAACAACGTAATTGTAAATAATAGTGAAACCGATGACTAATTATTAAACATTTTTTGTTTTGCTTTCTGTTTGTGAAGTTAGACTGGCATTGGCTTTGATGGCAGAGTATTAGTCAGAAGTATTTTATTATTTCCTGTTAGTATAAACGGTTAGGTATGTTGACTTTCTGTATACTGACTCTTAAAACAGAATACTATATACACACACACACACAGTATACAGTTAGTATGTAGTATGGAAATTAGGACACAGTGTTTTTAATTAATCCAAGGTGTTTTTGGTGTGTGTGTTTGGTGGGAGTCACATCATAACATGGTTTCTAGTGGAGCTATTTCTCTTAGTTTTGTCTGTAACATGTCCACAGCAAGGCCACACTCGAGCAAACTTCATGCGGATTCATTTTGTGTTAAAGTCTGTACATTGAATAATTAAATAAAACAGAATATTTTAATTATTAAATAAAATAATTTATGAATCAAATTATTATTAATTATTGTTAAAGATTTAAGTCTGCAACTCCATGTACAGTAATAGATAAAGTTTTATTATTCCAAAGTCTAAAAGGGAAAAGGTAAAGCTGAAAAATATTTGTTAAAGACTTTTGACTTTTTAAACTTTCTGAAAAAACCTACTGTGTATGTGTGTGTTCAGGTTCAGGTTCCTTTATTTGTACCCATAAGTAAATTTGTCTTGCAGTGGACGAGTCATCCTCACATTCAAAAACAACCCCAGACAATATAGACAGTATACAGTAGATAAAACATAACAGATGTAAAAGTTCTCAAGGTCCAATCAACATTAAATTAAATAAATAAATGAATGAATGAATGAATGAATGAATGTTGTTTCTACACCATTTGTGCAACTTATTCTTTAGAGTGACGGCTGCTGGGACAAAGCTATTTTTATCCTACTTTTGGACTAAAAACCTTTGTCCAGAAGGAAGAAGCTGAAATTCGCTATGCAAAAGGTGGTAATCATCATCATTTCAAATCAAACCAGTCATCCACTGTAACTGTCTGTTGTATAGGGATGCTGGGTTAAGCTTTAACTCACCAATCAGCCTACTAGACCATTTAACAATTTGGTTCAGAGAGTTCCTGTTTTTTTTACCTTTGTGTTTTTGTGTTTCCAAACCAAGCCACCAAAAAGAAAAGGATAAAATTAGTTTGTAATAAGCACAATAAAATAAAGTCATCATGGTTTAGGCGTTTCCTCAAACAAAACAAACGCTGGTGCCCCTTTTTACACGCAGCTTGACAATTATCTTCAAAGTTCAGTTTTGAGTCAATAATTAACCCAAGATTATTCGTGAGATTGGGCACATTGGGGGCACAAGTGAAGTGTAGTTCTAAAAATATGTTGAAGTGTGTGTCCTTGTGTTATATCTTCTTTAATATGTATGTGCAATCAGTGTTGTAATGCTGACCTTACCTTTCAGGGGGTTTGCTGAAATTCTTATTGGTGTAAATTTCTTCCAAACTAAACTGCTTCTTTTTCAGCCTGTGATGTAAGATAAGGAAGGGAAAAACACTGTTGTAATCAGTCTGAATATAGATCAGTAGAGTTCAATAGACAACGTGTATTGGCGCGGACATAAATTCACATTCAATAGTATGGCAGTGTGACCCAACAGAATTTGCCCTACTTTGAAACGCCAGCATAATATGAGGCAGAAGAGGGACTTCTGCACGACTGTTTAATGTGTGTGACATAGTAACGAGTTTGATTTTGTTTCAAATGATCAAACGTAATAGGGCTGTAACAAATTGTTCAAAGCTTTATTCATCACGTCCACATTACATAACGTAAATTCCAAATTAATATTAGTGCCGGGAAACAATTAACATTTTAACTGTGATTAATCATATAGTTGTGCGCAAAATTTAATAACAAATTCTTAAGTAGTGTATTGCTCACTTTTAATAGAAATGTACTGCTATATACACAAAGTTAAATAAATAGGGGTTTGCAAACACAAATAAGGTGATTTTTACTAGCAGTATTCCCTTTACACAGTAGCAATAAAATATTTCTGGTAAATCTCAACTTAAACATTAATGTAACCAAATCAAAAATAAAACCAAAGCTATTTGCCACTGCCAGGGAATTACCTTCTAGCCTGTTAAAAACATTAAGAGTCCAGAGCCACGATCATAACAGGCACCTTCTGAGCAGAAGGTTAACATTAATAAATCTGTTTTCTTGTTTGTTTTTTTATGAACAGGTTTCAGCAGAAACCTTTTTCTTTTATCATCAGGGAGCAGCATTAATAGTCTATGTTTAGTAACAAAAGTGTCCCTGTTAGAGTGAGGTGAAGTGGTCGCCTGCCCGCCGCCGAAGTTGAATTGTCTTGAACTTTTTGTACACGACGCGCAGCACAAATCATTGAAAGAGAGGCTGATCCTCGCTGTTTGCAAGTTTCCAGAATCTGTTACTGTTCACTAAATAAAAACATCAACAGAAAGGAAATTTGCATGCCAGAGCATCCCCGCAAAACTAGATGAAGGCCTATCAGGTAAAGTTATGTAGCCTATAATTTTAACTTAAGTTAAATAGGCTACAGCTGTGTAGCGCACAGAAACCGTTGCCATGGTTACTATCCATAGAGCACCTGCCATTTACTCGCAGAGCGCTTGTTTCTGCCTGGTCACCGGAGCAAAGAGCAACCTCACTGTGCTAAGAGACTACATTATGATTCCAAGAACATTCCTAAGACCGACATCTTCCTTCCCCAATTCGAATCAGCATTATGGCATTTGTTCGCTTGTCTTGCTTTTGTTTATCTACTTCTCCCGCACGCTGCATCCAGCGTAGTCTGCCGAAGCTTCCCTCTGCTGCATGTTAGGGTGCCCTTCGCAAGATGCTGATGAATCACTTCATTCAAACAGTCAAATGTTTTAAGGTAATGGCATCACACAATATGACATCAGAGCTTCATTCGTAAACCTTAATAGAAGCTTTGAAAGACATTCGGCACTGCCCTAAAACACGACCTTGTGTATTTATAGTGAGTACAGTCCTTACTTAAAGGCTGTATCTATAAAGACCTTTTCATTTGAACCAGAGTTTGGTAATCAGCCAGCCAGGTAACACTAGCATGAAACCTGTTCAAAATTTCCCTTTAAACTTGCCACACGTGTTACTATTCACCATCTAGGTTAGATTTCTTTAAGTACTATGACAAAAAAGGAATTATGATAGATTAGTTTATCTTGTTCACCTCAGCACTTGCCATAGTTATTTTTTTTTGTCAAGTACCCCTTTAGCCAACACTGGCCGTCTACCTGAACTTTCTTATCTTGCTAATTAACAAAGAAAAATGTCTTTGAAGCATTGACTTGGTTACTTTTAATTTGCAGCAAACCACCAAAGCAATATTAACACTATCATTTTTCCAACCAACATGTCACACTTAGGTCAAGTGACGCTCCATTTCCAAATAAATACCCTGAGATGGTGTTAGAAGTACCAAAAAAATACTAGTATGTGAACCTTTGAGTTGATATGAATTTGTCACTCATACTGTTCCCAAGGTCTGGAGTAAACTCCCATGCACATGTTTATAACAGTATTTACCTGATGGGTTTGGGCAGACCCATGGGTGTCAGGTTGTTCTGAGGTTTGGGTAAAGTTTTCCGAATTCTAATAGACGACACCTTCCCTCGTTCCTCGTGCTTTTGCACCACCTGTGATGATGAACAAAGAATGTAAGTAACCTAAATCAGTGAAAGCATTACAAAATACAGCAGTGACAAAAGCATACACAAACTACAGCCACCAAATCTCCATAAAGTTAAATCGGTTTCAACAAAAACAGAATATTATTATTATTATTATTATTATTATTATCTGTATGAAGGAAGGATTGATTGTATGACTGTTGTATTAGACAGCACTAGTAATATCTAGATGTATCTAATAAACTGGCGACCAAGTGTAAACCCAGACAAACATGTTTACATGTGCGTACATGTGACAACATAAGCTAATGTCAAAATAGGATTCAATATGAAATATTGTGTTTTTACACCTTTAGTACACAATGTCATTAACCTTAAACAGGATAATGTATACCTTGATTTCAGAATCAGAAAAGGCCTTTTCTTCTCTCAACCCTACATCTTCAAACTCCTGACTGGATGAGCTTGTGTCCTCGCCGTCATCCTCCTCTTCACTCCTTTCAATCTGACACTCCAGGGGATTCCCACTGCAAAGAGGCAGACTTGATCTCAGCACAGAGCTAAATCATTTGAACATCTTATTACAGATTTTCTTTAAAGTGCGTTACCTGCTGCTAGAGTCTAAGGCAGCACTAGAGGAGTCTGTTCTTTGGAGGAATCCTGGAAGGCGCCATGGTGAGGAGCTTGATGAATACGAAGAAGAGGAGGTTGGAGAGGAAGGACTCGAAGTGCTGGAACTGGCAGCAGCTCCCCTGCTGTCAACCTTCTTAGAAAGAAAAGCCAGGGGGCTTGAAAGGAAACAGGAAGCAAGAGCTGAGAGGGAAGTGCTGGGAGAAAGTGCAAGACTTGGAGACAAGTGTTGGGTGGCGCTGTCATACGGGACAGATCTTCTGGATGGGTAGACCTCCTTTCGAAGGCAGAGTGGGGCGATCTCCCTCTCCACTTCGACACTGCAGACTGTGTGTCGACGAGCACGCTGCAGTGTTTTGTGTGCATGATGGGCAAGAGGAGTGTGGGGAGTCTGATGCTGGTGTGCTGTGTGAATCCTGCTGTGATGGGGTGAATACAGAGGAGAAGTCCAAGGCATGTCATGGCAACGGAGGGAGGGGATCTCTGGGCAAGAGTAGCTGCGCAACAGGCGCCGTGAAAGGCTTTTTTCTGATGAGCGTCCTGCTGTACCCAGGTCTGCATCATCCATAGTGACAGAGTTTGTAACCTCTTCACCTTTACGTGTTCTGCTGTGCAAAACCCTGCATTTCCTCCTTTGGTTATCTGCTCTCCTTGGCTTAATGGTAACCCTTCTTGTGCTAGACCTTAACCTAGAGACACCGATGCTGCTGTGGTTACTGGCTTCAGCATCAGTGGAAAATACCTCATCTGCAAAAGAAGCAGCACTCTTTTCTTTCCCATCCAGGACATGCTTAATGCCATTACTTAATTGTACATTGCAGTCTAAATGAGCCTGGGAGGGCAAAGGAACAAGTTGGTGATTACTTTCCAAAGGTGTCATTTCAAAATATACAGGGTCCATCAGGGTTTTACCTTTGCCTTCTTTGGTTATCAAATTAAAGTTATTGATACATTGCTTTGTCTCTTGAGTCCCACCTGACGCAGATGACTCAACAGCACCTCTAAAACCCTTTTTAGGTCTCTTGGACGGCCGGTTCACCTCCATTTTCCTGGTCTCCTCATTCTGAACATGCTGAGAGGTATTGGGGACAAGGACCTCTGATAACAGTTCCTGCTTTCCTTGTTTTGTGGAGGTGATTGCCACAGTGGTTTCCAGATCCATACTGTTATCAATGTTTACATCAGATTTACCAATATATGTTTTTGACTTCAGTCTTTTGCATGAACCATGTGGCTTCACCTTGCTGCTGCTGTCCTTTTGGCTGTTCTCTGATACACCACTGCTTTTATCCAGTGAGCAAAGCAACATTGCATCAGAGGAACATTCAATCTGTGTGTTAAACGCTGCTTCATTTATCGTAGCAAGCCTGTCTTGTCCACCTTTTCCTTTCCTATTTGGTCTTGTTGAAACCGCCTGTCTTTTTCGAGCAGGCTTCACCGTTTCTTCCACTATGGTATTTGTCGACACAACTTCTTTCCTTGTTGGTCTTAGTGCTCTCAATACACCACCATCTGAAGCCACATTTAGTAACTCTTGTCGTTTTGTATCCTTTGTACATATATCTCCCGTCAATCTTTTCCTCTTCACAAGGTCTTGGGAGTGACAGTCCAGTTTCAGCCCCCTCTTTGCTCTACCAAGACCCGCAGCTGAATAAGTTTCAGTGTTTAGCTGACACTCCAGTTGAGTATCCAAAGTAGGCTTGTCACTGTCAGGTACTATTTTTCGGAGGTTTTGGCAAACCAAGTGGCCACTTTCAAATTTCCTGCCATAGTCATCCCCATCATGGTGAGGACAGTCTGTGTCAGGCTGAGCATTAGAGACAGGGGAAGATAATGACAGCATTTTTTTAATATCTCTTGAGTCAGCTTTTGATTTTGATTTAACTGAAGTTGTGTGAGAAACCTGCTCTTCAAAAACCTCCGTGTAAGACTCTTCCATTGTGACTTCAGACGTTAAAGTCTCGGAGGTAGCTTTCTTTGCTTCAGTTCTATTTCCTCTACACCTCCTTGGCAGTGGTTTCAACCTGACAGCCAGTTTGTCTTTCTGGTACTCATTAGCACTGGACATGTTTAACTTGGATTCATGTGAGGCACTTACATGGACGGAGGGCTGTAACAGTATAGAGGATCTAATGACGGACCCATTAGATTCAGAAAATTCTTCAGAAACAATGCAGGGTAAGTGGCTGTGTTGCAATGGCACAGAATCAGGTGAGTTTATTTCCTTCTGAGTAACTGCACATTCATCTGGCCGTTCAGAGCTGTGCGTTGACAACTCCAGGTCAAATGATATTTTTTTTGAATAGTTAAGAGCAACAGTTTCAGCATTTTGAGCATCCTCCACTTCACAGAGCCTCGGCTGATTAGTGTTGCCTTTGTGATTCCCATTCTCACATTGTGCTTCTGGATTAAAGAAATCACTTCGCTCTACGTGTTCAACATCAGATGTTTCGTCAGCCAGTAGCTCAGACTCACTGAGTTTATCTTGATTCACGGATGGCGGAGGGCTATTAGCTCTGAAGAGTTTAACCGGACTCATCACTATCTCTGTGAAACTCGCCATCTTTGACCTGAAGGACTGAAACAAGGGGCCAATCACCCATCCCTTCGGGGCAGATGCATTTTCAAGAGTGTTTCCAACAACCAATCCTCCACATGCATCCATGTCAGATTTAGTGGTGTCAAGATTCTCAGTGGCATTGTCAACTACATTTTCTGCAGCAGAGACATTCTGATTCTTCTGTGGGCTTTCCTGGTCCATTTGTCTATAATAAAAATAGCAAAGGGAAATTCAATTTTCACATAAATCACAAGAAACAGTGTCACTGTGTCAAATAAAAACACCTCCATATATACTCAGCAAAAAAGAAACATCTTCTCACTTACAACTGCTTTTATTTTCAGCAAACTTAATGTGTGTTAATATTTGTATGAACATCTGTCCTTCCCATTTCTCTGTAGTGCTTTCTCAGGCATTTCACAGTACAGACAAAGCATTTTATTGCCTTGGCAATATCGGCAGTCCTCATGGCTCCTTGCAGCATGCCTCAGGCATGTTCCCGCTGATGATTTCTTTTGATGTTTTTTCAGATTAAGTAGAATGGTCTCTTTAGTGTTTTAAGTTGTTATAACTGTGACCTTAATTGCCTTCTGTCTGTACGCTGTGAGTGTCTCAACAAACATTCCACATGTGCATGTTCATTGATTGTTTATGGTTCATTACACCCTTTAAAATAAAGATCTGTAAAGTTATTTGTTTTGGGTTTTGTTTTTTTTTTTACAAAATTGTCTTTTAAATACAGTGTCCTACCACCCACTAGTTCCCTTTTCATTTACAAACGCAGAAAACATATTGCCCCTTTCTGCTGCTATGGTCATATGAAAAACTACTTAAACCATGCCTGCATCACATACATAATGTACATACTAGCAGTTTTTCCACATTAATAAAAAAATGTCCCACTTCTGTATCATTTAAATTATTATCATGCATACACACAAGCTAAGATAAAGTAGCTATAACACTTACTTATTTTGCCACTCTGCTGCACAACCAAAATCAAATCCACCCTGCAAAACAAATACACAAAACATGTTACGGTTGTTTTAAGACAATAAAGCAGTGTTTGTCTGAGCACTGTTACCATCTGAGCTGGTGAACCAACCAACAGGAAAACACTCAAATGCTGCAATATTCAAAAAGCGTGAAGGCTCATTTTCCATTTATAAAAATAAATGTTTTTTCAAAGCATTACACTAATATTGTGGATTTTTACATAATTAAACTCTATAGTTTATGAAAGGCAAGGGAAAGAGAACACAATGAAGACAATGTCTATCTGCGGTCTAAGCGTTAGTGGGTCACATTAAGACCCTTGATTGGTTGTCTGTGTCAGATGCAGCAGACCGTGAAGGAGGATTAAAATCACTCAATTAACCTTCACACCCAGTTTACTGTACAGGTCTCCAATGTTGACATACACAGACCCACTGTACTGCTTAGAGTCTGTCAGTCAGATTAGACTGCGAAAGCTTCATTACATGAAAAATACCATAAAGGGCATGCAGACCGACTGTGAGATAGAGATGAAGAGATGAACACAGACAGGGTCAAGTGTGGGAACATCTAGAGCAAGAAAGATAAATCTGACCTTGTTTTGTTTCTCTTGTCCATGTCGGCCTTCAACTCTTGGCTGCTTGGACTGTGACACTTGTACCTACGAATCAGAGAAAAGCATGAGTGCTGTATGAGCAGTGACTCATTTGATTACTAAAAGGGTATCTGAACTTTTTTTTTTCTTGTAAACTCCTACCATGCTCCCACTCTCCCTTTGTCTCTTTGTGGGAGACGGATTCTGTCTGGATGGTTTTTGAGCTGCTCCGATGTCTGTATTGCTCTGCTTTTTGGGCGGTTGTGCTCTGATCCCTTGAATGCGACCACTCCTTCTGTGTCCAGATATTCCATCGTTCGCACGACTGTGAATATTTATAAAAAAAAATAAAGGTCAGTTTAGCCAATATGCAGCATTTTTCAATTACACTGGATGCATCAGTATCCATCTTGGGATGTCTCGATCAAGATTTTTTTTGGCCCAAATCCCAATCCGAGTCCTTTACTAATCTGCCGAGTCTGATCAGATAATTTACCCAAATGTTCATTAAATACACTGAACAAAATTATAAACGCAACACTTTTGTTTTTGCCCCCATTCATCATGAGCTGAACGCAAAGATCTAAAGCTTATTTCTCTCAAATATTGTTCACAAATCTGTCAAAATCTGTGTTAGTGAGCACATCTCCTTTGCCAAGATAATCCATCCACCTTCCAGGTATATTAAGAAGCTGATCAGACAACATTGCACAGGTGTGCCTCAGGCAGCCACAATAGAAAAGCCACTTGAAAAAGTGGCCTTTTATTGTGACGAGCCTAATGGCATAACCTCGTTTGCCGGATGGATTATCTCGGCAAAGCTCTCACTAACACAGATTTTGATGGATTTGTGAACAATATTTGAGAGAAACAGATCTTTTGTGTTCACAGAGAAAGTTCAGCACATGATGAATCAGGACAAAAACAAAAGTGTTCCGTTTATAATTTTGTTCAGTATATGTATCTGACACACTGAAATAACAGTAGCCTTCTAAATTCAGCACACCTTGTTTTTCACGAGCTGCTTGATCCACATAATGAAGGTGCTGATTCAAAACTGTAAAGTTTATAAGCTTAAATTACTCCTATTATAAGCATGAATGTTTAACTGGAAGAATGTGACTCCTGAAATTAACGTGAAGCAATCTGCAAGAGAAACTACAAAAACGCTCAGGCCCCTTGAGGTTGTACTGTTACAGAGAGATGCTAATTTTACCACACAAATAAACAATGTCTGGCTGAGTACAGACACCGGCTGCAGAGAGCACACAAAGCAGACAACAACAAAGTTTTAGTTTGGTCTGCAATCAAATTACAAACCAAATTAATGTTAATACATGACAGCTGATTTCACCTGCTGCGGCTCATTTTAACCAGCAATGACCTTCACCATCTAAAAATGATAAGCTAGCTAGCTGAATGTTTTGACAGATGACAGATTAGTTACTGAATGAATTTAGCAAATCTGTGTATTTTGCCAACCAGAGTGCCAGAACAAAGTCACAGATGGGTGCAACCGAATACTTTTTCACATCCACCCACTTAAATTTTCACTTGGATATGCAGCGAAATGCTGCACTGTAAACCCCGGCTGTCATTAGGGAGAGCATAGGCAGGCTGAGATGTAAAAAAAACAACAAAAAAACAGTAGAGTTCAGTAAAGAAAGGATACAATTTTTATCTGCCTTTTTGTAGCCGATGCCGATCCATTAAGATACGATCCTTCTCCTGACATCACTAATCTGCATTAATATAAATCATACTAACTGATACCAATCTGTGACCAAGATATATTGGTGCAATATATCCAGCATAAATACAATTATTAGTTTCAGGACAGGTGCTGAGACCAGTGTAGGCATCTTAATCTGCACCATGCATAGCAGTATAAGGGATAAATTCTAATGGAGAAAATACATTTTCCTATTATCAGCACTGATGGAAAT
>JAPMOB010237496.1:19059-33892 GCA_029875015.1 Lepomis gibbosus
CTCCTATAGTCTGCGGATCCAACAGCCTGCAAATCCTACAACGTTCAATCCATAAAGAAAAAAAAAGTGTCAAAAAGCAAGGAGGGGAAAACGCACCTACAACAAAAGAAACCAAAAAAGGTGCCAGAACAACTATACCTGGGAGTGATGGAGGAAAGGGGGAGGAAAGGTGGTGGAGGTTCACTGTGGGGAGGTGCACTACAGAAACGGTTTGGGGGAATAGCATCTTCATCCATTGGACAAACTATCTGAGGGAGCAGGTCAGAGGCACAAGTCAACATCCCCTTTCTCTCTCTCTCTTCTTGTCTGTCCTTCTCTGTAAATAACGGAGAAAAAAAACCCCAAACATGCGGGTATTATATCAGTATGAAAGCACTTCAAAATATTAAAAACGCTGCTTCACTTACTTTTCTGATTATCTGCAATGGAAGGCTATTCTGAAATAAAGAATACAGTAAGGATTGTTATATTTCCTTTAAGGATGCAACAAATTATTTTCATAGTAAATTTAAAAAACGAATAATTTTCTCGATTTATCACTTAGTAGTAGTGAAAAATGGCAATGACAATTTTCATCACAAAAAGTCCATTGTCTTGTGTTATCCTAACAGTCCTAATCGAATAATTGTTTTCTGCTCTAAAAACAGAGAAATATGGAGGGGTGTGAGATGATGAGAGAGACAAGATAAGTAAAAAAAAATATCAAACACTTAGCTAGTAGACATTATATTAGTAGTACAAAAGGTTTAGAGGTTTTAGTGAGACCATTTGTGGGGAATTTATATTTTATGTTAGATTAACACACACACACACACACACACGAGGGGAATGTCTTTCATAACTAATGTGTACATTTCTCTAGTAAAATTAAACGTTATTAATAAAATGTGGCTATGGCGGGGGTTAGTGGCTATGGTGGAAGTGTTTTAAAATACTTAAAAAATGTGTTGCAACGTCAATATCCCAGCAATAAAAAAATCACTCATTTAAGCTCGCAGTCTTTGCCAGTCATGGTCGTTGGCACATTACTATTGTCTACTTCTCTTGCACTTGCGAGAAAGGTTGGTTGCATCTCAAGCTATATGGAAAAGTGGAAACAGACCAAGTTCAAGCAATAATTAAACACGAACAAATTTTCAGTGAATGTTTTTAATCAAACGGAAGCGGCAATTCGATCAAAAGAGCGAGGTCTACTTGCTGGAATGTACACTGGCTCATATATCTAAACTTTTATATGAGCTAACGTTAGCCAATGTCATCGTAACTCGCACAAAGGCTATTACAAAAATACTCCTTAGTTTACGCTTTTAGGTACATGTGAGCATAGCTTTATTGTAACTCCGTTAAGAGTACATTCATGTTTCGACTAACGCCGACATTCATATAGTTTCTGTAACGTTACCAGGGAATAGCCGTAGCCGGGAGCTGTCACATCTCCTGACGTTCAAATGCTTTTTATGTGGCAACTGGGCAAATCCTCATACCGTATTTAATTTGCAAACAGTTATCGTGGCTAAATTATATTAAACAAACTCACCAGAAACGTTTAGCTCCACCGCAGGCTGGTATTCCAACCTCACCGTAAACAAGACATGCCGGACGGCGCCCTACAGCAACTCGTAGATGTATCCGTTTTTACAAATCCAACTACAAGACAAGCGGCTCATCCAATCACAGCACGAGTTCACTTTCCACCCTGCAAGCCCTGTTGGAATCTGACCAATGACAGAAGCCTTTGAGGAGTCGTAGGTGAAGGGCAGCCAATAGGAGAGCGCCGACAAATGGCTCAAAAAAAAGTCTTGTATGTCCTCGGGTGACCTACTAATATTTTATTGAGGGGAGACGTTGAAAGTATTAATCAATTTGACAAAATTAATGTGATCACAAATTAGTATTTTACAGTGAAGATGTAAACATTTGTCACATTGATTACACTTGTATTTTAGCTAGTTACATCTAGTTCTAACTTTTATTGGAAGAAATTACACATTAAACAATTTTAACATTCCTTAAGTCTAATTTAATACAAATTTCTACTTTTGAGCAAATTGTATCTGGGTTGAAATCCACCATAATTTGCATTGATGCTGATTATTTTTTGGATGAATCGTTTGGTCTGTAAAGTGACGTGAATAACAGTGTGACACCTTAAACATTTAATTTCCTGTAATCTAAATTCTCACATTCGACAACCTGGACACATCATATTTTGGGTATTTGTGATTGAAAAGTGGCTTCAATGTTTCTCAAACCAATAAACTTTCTTTTGATTGTTTAATTCTTACACTACTAAAATTCAGCATCTTGTCTTGTCACTTCTAACACTAAAAATGAACTTGATCTTTTGCATACTTTGATTTGAAAGACCATAAAGCATTTCCATTGGCTCAGTATTTTACAATAATGTATTTTTTATCCTGAATGTATATGAATACATGCAAAGTAGGGAATCTAAAATATGAATATTTGAAGTTGTGTGCAGTTCAACATTGTCTTAAACATCTCCATATTCTACACTAATGAAAACATGAATTTCTTCACAGCAAAATTGCCATTCACTATTGAGGTTTTAAAAAAGCTAGCTGATTGACAAGCTAGGGCAGCAGTACCTTTAACTATTAACAGTATAAATAGTGTGTGATACTCTATGGTAACAAAAATCTTAGTTGAATGTTAGTGTGCAAATGAATATCAAGTAGAATGGCCATGTAAATTTCCATCAGCCTTAACATGAACCCACAGTGTGATCTAGTTCTCAAAAAAAAAACCCAAAACAATGGTTGATAGTAACACCACATACATGAGTAATTTATTTAAAAACCTTGTACAGAAAACAAAGCCCCTGTTAAAATAATAGATTTGAGACCAAAACCCTGAATGAAGAGATTGAAGAAAGATTCAGGGCAAAAACATGAATACAGCCACATGGCCGTGATGGGCGTGATTCATTTGATGATGCTGAACATAATTCATGTATAGAGCTCAAAGTCAAGTCTCTTGGAGTTGTAAAACTGAGATCCCTCCTGGTCCTTCCGCCTGCAGTAAACACCACTGCTGAAATAGCCTTCATCCACCCAGTCCTGGACAAACAGACAATAAGAAGATTAAAACACACCTGGTCAGATTGAGGTTAAAGGTAGAACTGGCCTGCAAGTCAATAATCCAGTAAAGATAATGAGATTAACTAATAGGTTTGCAGACACATTATTTTGCTAGAGACAAACAAAATAATTGAGTAAATACCTAAATAAAGTTGCTATTTAATGTGTCGGCATAGGCACAAGTTATAAGCTTTGTGCATGTAACTTGATAACACTTTAAAACAGTCATTTCATACATTTCTGATATTGCGATAAGCATAAAAAACTTGAGTCGTGACTTACTTTAAAACATCACAAAAAAACAAAACAAAATGTTAAGTCTCTTTGTGAGCCTTTTTTTCAAATCTGCAATCCACAATTTCCCGTTATTTTTCTTTCTTTGTCATTTATGTTTACTTGAAATAATAAGCCAAACGCATATTATTTCCCAAAAAAATCCCCAACCAATTGTGTTTTGAACAATATGTTCAAATGCCACAATCAAGTATACTCCAAGATATCAGTACAAATACTAAATCCGTTTTATGTGCATTTTTTACACAACCTGTAACCAATGTGGAGCTTCCTGGAGAAGCCCACCGCTCCACTGTATGACCTACAAACTCGCGAACTGAGTGTAAGACAATACCTGCATCTGCTGACTGGTGAAAGGCCCATAAACCTCTGAATTGTCCTCGTTGTCCCATTTGTACTCCCACATCACTTCGTCATTCACTGAGAAGAATATAAAACTGGATTAAACATAAACAAGATATTTTGTGATATTGAAGGGAATTGCATATAAGTAACACTAAGCAACCTTGTGTGTCGTCTGCCTCCCCTTTGTCCTTTTGTCCGTCACCATGCTTATCATCAATTGTATCTGCGAACATGTCAAGTTCATCGTCTTCTTCATCACTGTGTTTCTGCCTCACAGCTGGTTGCTTGCTGCTCATGCTTTTCATCAAATAGGCCAGTTTTTCATAAGTTTGCTGATAGATCTCAAACATCCCAGATCCAACCAATCTGTCAGCCAGAGCTGTGAGCTTGTCGAGCTTTTCTGTATCCCTTTTGGCTTCCTCTGTGGGTTCACTGTCTTCTCTCATCTTCCCCTTCTTCCGCCCTCCAAGGCCTCCTAGCCGACGGAGCGCAGTAGCAACTGTCTCCCCAGGTAGCAACAGTTCGACTACAGCTTCGGTGAGCTGGTGCTGTGTGTAGGATGCCAGCGGGTCCTCTGCAGGCTCCATCTCCTCCTCTTCCTGGTCTTCCTCATTTTCTCTGTCTGCCTGCTGCTCTTCCCTCCTTTTCTCATCCTCAGCCTCATCCTCATCTCCGACTCTGCGCGTCCGTTTGGCTCCCAGACCTTTCTTCTTTTGTTTGAAAGGTTGTTCTTTTATTCTCACCTGGAAGAAGTAACATATATTATTGCACATTGCTTGAAAGGTTTTCAAACATTAAGCAAAAGTCCGTAAAATGTAATTACCCAGTCAATATTGTCAAGCCAGTTGTCTCTAATCTGTTGTTCCTTTTTGACGAAATAGTTTCCCTCTGAATCAAAATGTCCTTCCTGCATCTCTTCATCCAGATTGAAAGGTGTAATCGGGACTCCCTCATCACAGTCAATTGTTGCTCCCTCTTGGCCTGAAAACATAGTTAGCATGGTCACAGGTGACTTAATTACTTCATGTTTAGCCAAAACACTTTCTTGCAAGACTCATGGCACTTGTATGAAGCAGAAATAGACATAGATTTAGACTCGAAAGTAACATGTTATTATGTGCTCAAAATTGTATGTGCAAAATGAGCAACACAGTTCAAATAATAACCAAGACATACCCTCAACATCATCATTGGCCAGAATATCATATTTTGTGTTGTTAGTGTCATCTCCTTCATCCTCTTCATCGCTATCGAGGGAATGTTTGCCCTTAAATCTGGAGCCTGGTCCACTCACAGCCTCACAACTCTAGTTCAAGAGTAACAGAAAGAAAATAAAAGTATTACACATAACATTATAAAACATCAAAAGTAATACATTCATTAGGTATCTGCACTCTCGCGGCTGCCATCTTGGTTCCCACAGGTGTAACTCGGGATTTTCTCTGGTGACCAGCGGTGTTATGACAATTATTGCTCCTGTTGGCTTGTTTTTAGCGGAACACCCGAGTTCTGATTGATTACACCAGATACCTCCTCATTTCGGGTCTCCCGTCTTTCCCGTTGAAATACTGGCATTTTGAGCAAGCCAAAGTTTGTTAGTCACAAAATCGACTTGTTTTTTGCTGAAAACGAGTAAAAACATGCTTTAAACTGCAATAGACATTTAGTTTAGTTGCTAAACTACAAGTGAACGAAATTTCAATTAATTTGAATAACGACCTTGGGAGTTATATTGCCCGCAAAATCTGCTTCCATTGACTAACAACATAAGAAGCAGCCAGCAGAGTGAGCTTTAGCCGTGCCGTAGGGTCACACATTTTGCTTGGAAGACAGAGTACAAAATAAAGTGACTACTTTTGGCTTTCAAATGACCAGTGTTGTCCGACTATTGAACCTATAAACATGGTCTTGATATTATATTAAAGGATATTTCAAGCTACTTTTATCTGTACAATTTGTTTTAGCATTTAACCATGCTGAAAATTTTGTTCACATACCTACATTCATGCATTTTCTTGCTAGATTTACACTCATTTCTGTCTCCTGACAGCACTGCCATTAATTTAGCTCTTTAGCCTGGGTCCATGTGTTTGTCTGAAAGGTAAAAAGCGTACATCTGCACCTTTAAGTCTTAAGAGTTAGATGCATTGGAAAGTCCCCATAAAGGACAAGAAAGAAATGATCCTGAACATATCCAAAGCATGCAGCTACAAACAATGACAAATGATCAACTCCTCATTATAGATAATTTAACTTGCATGGTAATCATCTAGAGTCTGGGGAGTTTTAGTCATTAGTGCAATCGTTTTAACTTAATCGTCACTGGACCAGAGGGATTTCAGTGATGATTTTGTTTTTATTGTCTTGTTTAGAGGTATTTTATTTTTGGACTGTAAACTTTTAGACTGATCATAGTGTTCTGGCTATATTATGTCCTTTGTCAAATAAGTTACCTGTGAGCAGTTAGTTACATTAATGAATCCTTAACTGACCGGTGACCTGATTCAAAGCAAAGACGTGCTACCTTTTTGCTTGGAAGTTCGTCATCCAAGTCCAACTCCCCGGCCCCGTCTTCAAATGTTACTTTCCTCTTCGACATGGCGCTACAGAAGGCAAGACAGTAACTCTTTTATTCCTCAAACGTAACTGTAACATTAGTAGTGAGCAGCTTTATAACACGTTCACAGAGCACATAACGTTGTGACTGGGGAACCCATGTTAGCTTTGTTGCTAAAAATGTTAGCCACACAGCCCGCGCAGAACAAGTAAAGCCTCTCTCGCTAAAGTCCAAACTCGTGCTGGGGGCACATTTACATTTAGTTAACTACTACAATATAACCCGTCTGTGAAAATATGCAAACAAGTCTCATAAACTGAGATTAAGCTGGAAAATGTGGCAAAACCTGGTCAAAATAACTCATGCGACGTTCGTTTTCGTTTCTTCTTCGCTTGTTTTCTTCTTCTTCGCCTTCTTGGTTGGTAAACAACGATGCGGCGCACTACCGCCACCAACTGGTGAGGATTTTTTTTAATCTCCAAAATTGAATTGCTGCATTAGAAAAATACTATCTTTCCTAGAATCTGACAATGAAACACTAAAATGTATGTGGTGATAACCCAAACCCAAACAAAACTCAAAAAAGACCGGAGAAAATTTGAGATTGGCATCACAGTCATGCAGTGTAAAGCAAAAATGTCTTGGGTTCGTACCTTGGTCTTTCCTGGCCTTTCTGTGTGGAGTTTGCATGTTCTCCTCGTGTCTGCATGGGTTCTCTCCCTCTGTCCAAAGACATGCAGATTAGGTTAACTGGTGGCTCTGCCCTTAGGTGAGAGTAGTTGTGTTGGTCCTGCGATGGACTGGCATCCTGTCCAGGGTGCACATAGACAGATAGACAGATCAATAGAAAAATTAAATAATACAAAGAATAATTTTTAAATCTCACTCTGAGAAGTCTGTAATTTGAGTCTCCAGGAATTTCTGTGAAGTCTTAGAATTTAGTTTTTGCATTGAGGTTTAACCCATGGCCGTACAGTATATAAGGCGCTGTAAATCTTTTCACCTGGGACTCTTTTAGATTTGGAATTCCTTGAGGTCCTTATGGATAAAAAGGATAAGTGTGTGTTAAAAATAGATACACCAAGAACAAGTGAAGGAATGCAATGTCTGTCTGTCTTTATGTTTTATTGATAGAAAATTATTCTTATTTAGCAGTTTAGTTAAATTAGTTAGTCAGTTAGTTAAATAAAGAGAGATGGATTCGGGCATGGCATTTTTTAAAGGCAGGTTGTTTGACACACTATAACAGATATTTCACTATGTTCGAAAATGAGCCGTGTATCTCCCTAAAGAATCAATCATCCACCAGAGGACATTTGATCTTCTCACCATCAGAGATTAAAATAAAACTCACTTGAAATTTAAAAAAGCAACATAAAATGCAGAAGTGAGAGAGCTAAGGCCTCAAACTCCACTTCAGCATCTAGCATCTCACTTCCAGGTAGCAGTTCACGTCTAGGAGGTTGGTTTCAGCTGCTCGGTTTGGCTGATCCGCCGGCTCAGGGTCGACTGAAGCGCAGAGGAGAGAGAATATAATGTGTCAGGATTTTGTTACCAGGAAGTGGGTCGAGTTATTTATATTTCAACACCCGTCCTCTCGTACCCAAAGGAGAACCAACGGTAGTAACCTGAAACTATATATTCAAACATTGTCTGGTTCTGGATGCGTCAAACCGATTGGATTCACGTTTAGGAACTCTGATGACCAGAAGAAACTATCTGTAAATGTAAATAATGTAAATACTGAGTGGAAGAGTGAAGAGACCCTGTGATTCAACATTGGCAGAGGTAAGTTTCTATTTTCTCTTCTGTCTGTGACAATGACAGCTGCTTTTAAAGCTACAATGGTGTTAATATGAAATGTAAAATCTTACATGCACTCTACTGTTTAACTTTACCTGTATGCTACTTACTGTATGTTAACCTGTTTACATCTCTGTGTTATACATGTATGTGTGTATGTGGGCGTAAATACAGTATGTATACATACAGTAAACATGTGTGTAAACCTGGACATTCTTATCCTAAGGGTACATAACTGGTTCTTACTAAGCACATATATTACATTAATGCACAACCTCTGAAACATAAGGGGCCCCAAATCAACACTGGGTTTTTTTGTAAAGCGTCACAAGCTAAAAGGGTTGGATACCACTCATCTTTAATAGTGTAGTAGAAGTCTAAAGTAGCATGAAATGGAAATGCTCAAGTAAAGCAAAAGTACCTCAAAACTGTACCTAAGTAGAGTACTTGAGTAATTATACTACAGGTATTCCATAGTGTAATTACCCACATAGGCTTTCAAACCTTAAGTGTGCCGATACTTGGAGGATCTATTTAACTGAACTTACAAGAAAACAATAGCTTATTGTGGCTTCTAGTTATAGTAAAACATTTTGATGGTTACAGTGTTTCTGGAATTAGTTTTTTAAATTCTAAATATAAAAACACTTTTCTGTAGGTGTTGGGATGAAGCTCCATGAGAAGATTTTGACCCATTACTTATCATGCACCTCTCCAGTTGATAAAGAAGGATATCTGTACAAAAAGGTTTGGATTAACATATATAACACATACAATATAAAATAACTGATTTCCATATGATAATCCTGCTTTACTTTGACATCTTTCTTCAAAGAAAGAGCGAACTGCCACCTACCAGCGTCGATGGTTTGTCCTGAAGGCGAACATGCTTTTCTACCAGGAGCGCCCAGCTGACCGACACCTGCTGGGTGTCATCGTGCTGGAGGGCTGTGCAGTCCGGCACTCGGAGTCTGATGGACAGTTTGCCTTTTCCCTAGTGTTTGAAGGGCCTGGACTCAAAACCTACAGATTTGCTGCAGGGGATCGTCACACTCTAGAGAGCTGGGTGAAAGCTTTGCTCTCAGCCAGTCACTGTTACCTCTCCCTGCTGGTGAGAGACTTGGGGAGGCAGTATGAAGGTTGGTTATGTGTTGTGAGTGTTGTGCCCTTGTTCTTTATATTGGTGCTACTACCCTTTTTATAAACTGAAGTTCATGTTTTTTTGGTGTTTTATCTCATTGGCAGCATCATAAATTCTTTATTTTGTTATTTCATAAACATTGTTTGAAAGTAAAAAAAATAGCATTAGCAGAAGATAATTGCAAAATAGTTTACCATTTTGAAAATTAGGCCCTTTTTGGTGTAGAGTTCAGCACAACTTTTAAATCTATCCATTAAATATAAAGCTACACACACATACAACTTCATCTGCGTAGCCAAGATGGCGACTGTTTAGGGTGAGAAGTGTCCTGTGTTCCACACTCAACTTTATGAAGATTGTGAGTACACCATCCAGGTATTCATAGTGCACTTTATTTTGCCATAATTGTCACTGTGACACACTTATGCAGTCAAAATAGCAAGTGTAACACAGACACAGCACAAGGGGATGACAGACAGCTAGCGTCAGGCTCAGGAAGTTACTTCTCCCTTCCAAGAAGCAGTCTCGCGCACTACCACCCTTATTATAACTGTTGTTTTTACACTTTTACACTCGCAGCCCTAATTATGTTGCCTGTTTTCCCGTTTCCAGTCTTTGTGCTAAGCTAAGCTAACTGGTTGCTCATTGTTATTGTATGTTATAGTTATTATGAGTTGCCTGTGTTTTTGTTAACTTCTTGTTTTCCATCTGCAGAAGCGAAAAAGCAACAAGCCTCTGGTGAATCCCGTCAAAGCTCCTCTGACAGTGACCTTAAACAGTCCACATTCAACCATTTATTCCCTGTGCAGCGGCCAACAGCAGTGATCAGGGAGGGGAGAAGCTTCAGTGCCAGCACTGTTTTACAAGCACCTTCTAAAGTGGTATCTAAAAAGTCCCCTAAACTGTGGCTGAGGAGAAATGCTCATGTCACACCACTTAATGGACCGGCACCTTTGTACGGCGAATGGCCCCTGGTGGGTTTTGATACACTTGAGGAGTTTAGCAAACTTCATGAGTATTATGGCCAAGAAGTGAAGAAAGCGAGGGAGGAATGGCTGAGGAGCCGACAAGCAGAAGAGGAACACATTGATGGAGATCTCATCGACCTGGGCTGAAAGAAAAACTTAAGAGGAAGTGAGATGGAGTGGTTCACATGTGTTAAAGAGGAACTTATCTGAATGTGTTAGGAGTTTTATACGAACCTAGAGTTTGATGTCCAGACCTATTAATGTGCTAAATGTCAATATCATGTGATGAGTTTGGACCATTTGTATGTTAATTTTGTTTTAAAGTAAGTTTAATAATTGTCTTGATTTTCCTGAGCCAAGCCAGCCTTACAGTGTTTACGAGATGTAACAAAGAGGAAGCAAGGAACTTGCCCACAAAGTGTCACATAGGGCAGATACTTCTGGTGTCCACACATCTGCACCTTTTGGACAACAATGTGAACATGATAAGACCTTTTCACATAATTTGGACTAATGTTACTAATAACATTAACAATGTCTCAGTTCTATTTAACTGCCATTACAGTTTAACAGTGAGCCAGCATGCACAATAACAGGGCCCTGAAACTGAAGCATCTAAATGGATTTCAGCCATGATTCATTTTATTATTTACACCTGTTCTTTTCCTACTGTGACATGTCAAAAGGCTTTTTCCTTGTTTGTTCTCATGTTCTCCCTGCTAATTGAAACCTGCACTCCTGCTGCTAATTGCATATGTACAACAATGCCCTGAGCGCAGAGTATTCACATGTAGTGCAATTATGAATTTTATCCATGGCATGGAAAAGCTATCTGATACAGTATTATATATTTTTCATTGCATGAAAAATAAAATCAGCCTTTTCTCTCAAATGTCTCATAATCAGTTAGCTTGAGTACACAGCATACTCTGACAAAAAAATACAAACATAACTTTATTTCATGCAAATTTTGAAGTTTTATAAAAAAATAAATTCCGTGAGAATTACAGGGAAATAAATGGACATAAGCACAAGCCTACAATCTACAATCATCTACAATTTTCCTTTTTACTGTACATAATAAACTATTTTCACAACAGAACTTTAGACAAGGTATGGTAGTAAAAGCACAGGCGTTACTAATAATATTAACAATGTTGCTGTACTATTTAGTGTGCCTGAAGCAGCTAAAGTGAATTTTGACATTACTAATTTGTTTTTAATAATAATTGTTGACAGTGATACAAAAAATACTAACATGACTTTGGTTTCTGGCCCAGTTCATAAAGTTTTAAATTAGAAAAACAATTTTCCACTAGAAATACAAGGAAAGGAAAGATAAGACAGAACTTTATTAATCCTAAAGGAAATTCTTAAAGCAAGACAGAATTTGTCCATTTTATAGTGATGAAGAAAATGGATCTTGTGTATGAACATTTATCTCCATTAGGATTTTGTTCAGTCACGTGCTTGAAGTGTGCAGATAAAGACTGTGAGGAAGATTGCCAGAGAGTGAGGAAAACCTATTTTAAATTGGATTAGATTCAACTTCATTGTCGCTGTACAGAGTACAGATACAGAGCTAATGAAGTACGAAGTAAGTACTTCAAACTCACTTTGTGTGTTTTGCTACATCTTACAGGTAAAGTACAATATCCAAATATGATACAGTATGTGTGAATATCATAGACTGTATATAGGTGAATATATAAAAAAAAATGTAGGACAAGGGAAGAGAGTTAGAGAACGGACAGTGCAAATGTAAGGTTTTTATGTACAGTATGAAAAATGTATACACAGCAGGTTATATATACAGTTGGTGTGTAGGGTAACAATATTTAAAAGTGTAGGGGTTCAATCTGTGCAAAAATATGGATAGTGCAATAGTGCAAATAGTGCATTAAAGTATTGTGAAAGGCTCAGTATGAGTGCAAAGGTGCGATTAGATTGAAGGTGTAGAGTTCAGGAGGGTCACAGCCTAAGGGATGAAGCTCATCTTGAGCCTGCTGGTGTGAGAGCGTAGGCACCTGAAACTTGGTTCCGGTGTTGGAGCCATATCTGACGGTTAGTTCTATGACAGTCAGTGGAGGATGTAAACAACAGAGGGCGCTGCAGGAACAGTGTGCTGAGTCTGGGCTTGAAAGAACCATCAGATTTGAGAGTAATCTTAGAGGTGTGATTTTTGTCAGAAATCAGTGTTTAATGTAAGTATGCATGAGAGACAAAAATAATACAGCTGGTGTTAAAAGGGATGGGTTAAATGTTCTGGGAAATTAAGTGCCTTTAATTGAGCTATCCCTTAATTTATGTAGATTGTTACAACACGTCTGACTGTGATTTCCATTAAGTTTACCTGGGTTAGTTGGACAAAGTAACTGCTCCAGAGGCACAAAATGTGGTCATGTGTAAGTGTAACAACTAGAATGAAACTGTTAATTTAACTGCCACGGCTAACCTCCAAGTTCAAAGCCACCAGACTGAAAAAAGCAAAAGTTGACATCTGACCTGCCCTTAAAAGTTACTGCATGGTGATCAATAAAGCACCACAGTTTATGGACTCAAATAACAAAACATGGCAACCTGAGGCTGGAAGGTAATCAAACACACCAGAACAGAATATGTGAACTCTGACGTTTCCTAAATCACGCCCGTCCGTTCCTTAAGGTCGCTCTCCTCCATATGACAAGCTGGGAGCGTCTCTACATTCCAGACCCTACAGATAGACATACCAATCACCTAAAAAGTGATAGATGGCTTCACAGGAGCGTGGCGAGACGTGTCACATTACAGCAATGGCCCCCTGAAATGTACACATCTATGGAAACACTTCCTCACGATTGCAGGGTGTAAACACATTGTGTAGTGAGATCAGTTTGGGTTTTGTTACAAGTGTGTTGTTAAGTCAGCAGCTGACACATCTGTGAAAAGTTTGAGATGGCACAGCTGATTCTTTACCTGTCACTCAATACATGAAATGAGTTGACCAATCTAAAAGGGTAATAAATGCAATATTTAGGAGTTTATAAAAACATAACTATTGTTTCTCAATTTTTCCATTTTTAATACTTACTATTTATGTCTGAATGAAGACAGATAAAAAGTACAAGGTAAAAATAGTACATAAACAAAATGCCTCCATATTTCATAGAGGAAATCTGGTTTATGCATGTCACATGATGAAAGGAAAACATTTAGTTACACAACATAAAAAACTGCCAAAAGTAAACAATGCAAAGTGGCTGCAAACAAGAAAAACAGCTTAAAATCACTGTCTCTTAAATTGCTCAAAATATTGTCTAATATTTCCCTTAATTTGCAGGATTAGGGGACTGATCATTACCAGACTACGGAGCAGAAGCAACATTTAGGGCTTGAAAATGGTGGGTTAAAGGTCATAGTCAGTTGTTTTACCCCTGAAGATTAGGGCTTCCACACAGGTTCAGACTTCATTTTACTATGAAAAGTTGAATGGCCATTTTAAAGTTTAAATGTAAGGCGTTTTGTTACATGGTGAAATGGTGTAACGCTAAAGTGCAAAATTACATCATCAAGTTGACATCCAGTTGACCTATCAGTGGAAAAAGTAGAAATCACCGTCAGAAAAGTCATATTTCATTTCTACAACAAGGTGGTGAAAATCAAGTCAACCAGGGTTCAAAGGTCAACAGGAACACAAGGGGAGGACTGACAGCTGTGACAGGCTGCGAGTGTTCTGAACGCCCAAGGTAAACAAACTCTGTCTGTCTAATCTAAATTATTGCAGGAGTGGAAACCAGTAAAGAGCAGAGACATGACTCATCATTGACCATCAGACTGTCACAATGAGGACATCAGTGGAAACACAAACAGTCACGACGAGAGCGGTGAGAGAGGGGACGAAAATACATTCCTACAACAGACAGGATTAACAAAGTTGTTGATGTGAAATGAAAACAGATTATGTCTGAGGTAAATTTGGATATAAAAGATAATAAAATTAATAAAGGAAAGCATTTTGCTCACAGGGGCCGGCACATTGGCAGACTGTCAAGTTTATTTAGCTATTTTGGTCTCCTTCAGCTGTCCCTTTTATGTTGTCCTGGGAATGTCTGCTGCCATCACCCTGCCAAGTAATCCCCTTCTATTTAAGGGGGGAGGGATGGTGAGTAGAAGGCGTGGGAGGGGGGCCGGGGCCAGACAGGTGGGAAAGTGTTCATGTCTGAGGCCAATCACCAAACACACACCTTTGTAGTAATGAGAAAGCGTGACAGCAGCCAGAGGTTAACAGTGCTTTCACCTGGCTGGCATGTTGTTCATTTAACGCTGACAACTAACCTCATCCTGTCCTCACAAAACAAAACTAAAAAAACAGGAAACAGACACAAGAAACCTCAAACATTTACATGAACCACATCTTTATCTGACAAAAATAGATTCTTTGACATTTGAGCACGACTTCTGCTCATAATAAATATAACTGTGAAAAACAATTTTACAATTATGTAATTGCATTTAATGCCTTTACTTAAGTACTGCAATTAAATATTTTACTTGAGTACTCCCATTTTCTCTTTTTGTTCTTCTTTTTACTTCTATGCCTCTACATTTCAGGCAAGCATTGTATTGTTTTACTCCACTACATTTA
>JAPMOB010237504.1:0-10000 GCA_029875015.1 Lepomis gibbosus
ACCGACTTGTAGGTATTTATTTCTCCGAAGGTTGGAGCGCTGCTCCCTGCTCCTCTAGCCCAAGTTTAGCAGCTGTCAGCTGGCCTGCAGATTTTCAATCTCCCGCTCTGCCCGGCCCTCTGCACACAACGCTCTGAAGCCTCGGTGACGTATGGACAATCTCAACACTGATAGGCTATCGCGACTCAGCGTTGCGTGACTTTTTCGCTTGAGTTGAAAATATTCGACTCACGCGAATTCCATAGTGTTGCCTTCACGTCGCCGCCCCCGCCCCCTTCGCGTCGCTTTGCGCCGCCCGACAGGAAATCGTGGCTCTACGCATCTTTGCATTGACTTTGTATGTTAACTCACCGCCCCAAACGCTCGCTTCACGTTTGGTCTGAAAGCACCATAAGTTTTACATCCTGGATTGTGGGTATTTGAACTTGGCTCACCTCTGTGCTGCCTGCTAAAGGGCATCCCTTTCCTCTCAGAACAGTTTGTGGTGAAACCGCTCCAGACTATTTTGCCCATTTCAAAAATGTCTGGGGATGTGGATAAATGTGCACTTTTTAAAACTGATTTAAAACAGCAGTGGATAAGATGCCTGCCTTTCATGTGAGAGACCCAGGTTCAATCCCCCACTGTGACACATGCACCAATGTGTTCCTGAGCAAGACACTTAACCCCTCGTGGCTCCAGAGTAGCATTTGTGAGTCGCTTTGGATAAAAGCGTCAGCTAAATGAATAAATGTAATGTAAACTTAGTGAGCAAATGTGATGTTATCAAGGCCTTTTCTCATCCCATGCTGATACTGTACATTATCACTGTAAAACTTTGATTAATAGCCCGGGCTTTTATTTGCTAAAATCACTGAATTGACACTGCCTATATTTAGGACTGGTGTCCATATAGCACATGCCTTTAATTCCTCTTGCAAAACTGAAATAGGCTACTATTTCACAGTTCATTTATTTCAAACAGAATATTACTTCTATTAAAATGATCCAATAAGATACATCAAATACACATCATTCATTTGATCATATGCTTTTATTTTGAAGGCAGCAATGTAACGGAAACAACAACAACAGCAGGAGAAGTTAGCAGACAGAGAGCAGTGGACTTCACATGACAGGGTTCACAACTTGGATTAATTTTTATGAAAAGCGGTTTTGATTCATTTGATCAATGGACCCTTAAAGACTAAATGAATATGAATAATCAAGGAATGGACAAATTCGGACATAACAGCACTTAATGTAATGGGAGCTGGCACTTATTTTTCTTTTCATCTCTTGAACCATGTGTTTATGCTGGTAAATCTATAAGAACTAGACTTTGGGCTTGTTGTTTCTGTTTAACAAATTGAACGATTGAATTGTGGATAATCTAACCGATCTAAAGATGTGTAGCATGCCCATACTGACATATTGATCATAAGTTTAAACATTAATATTTGTATGCACGATCTAAGCAGCTTAGAAGCATCTAAATAGGGGAATTTGGTAGAATGCCATTATTGTAAAAAAGAACTTATGTAAAAACCAGATGGCATTTAACAGAGACCTACGTTTATTTGTCAAAATGTGTTCCCACACCAGGCAAGTAAACAGGGTAGGCTGCTATTTGGGACTCGGCCATTAATTGAAGTTTTACGGTATATAACATTTACCTACTGCTGACATTTAGCATCATTGTCTCATTGACAGTTTTTCATTATTGACAGACTTGAGCATTAAACCTGAGGTTTCAGTGGTCAACGCAGATATTGTATGACTTGATTAAATTATGTTTAAGCTTCCCTGGCTTATATATAAGTGGACTCATCAAGCTTGTGGCTATGATATATATTGTTCCTCTTATTATAAGGTTATCTTTCATCACTATCATATCCTAATCTTCTTTTATTCAACACATGACTGACTCTCTGTGACTCACTTCCTCATAATGAGGCATTGTGGGGAAAAAGAAAGAGGTCAAACTATTATTTTGACATGCCTATAAAAATAGATGTATTTACGCTGTAAGGAGTTCAGAGAAAAATTACACACAGAACCAGAGCAGATGTTTTGAAGCCATTCAGGTCTGCTTTCTTGAGGATTGAGTATACCGATTGGTGCTATTCAGACAGGGGAGCAGTTCCTTGAAATTTTTTTGTTAAGTGGTTTATAATTGCAGAAGGGCCAACTTGTAAGATTTTGACCAAAAAACTATGTTAATGCATTTGGCTTGTGGACGGACCTATTTTTATGGAGGAACAAAACTGCCAAAATCAAAACTAAATAAGTAAATTAGTAAAAAATATGCACAGTGTTGGTAATGTCCATACAGAACGTGAACATAATCATTTGCCTACATCCCCCTTTCTTTGATTTGTGCCTTCTACGGTAAACAGAATGACAGGGTAGGCATTAACCTGCAACACAATGGTGTGGCTCTTTCATTTTAACCTGGCAATATTGCTATACAGTAATAAAGTTTAGTAGCAGTTTCATTATAACCATCTTTAAATAAACTGTAACCAATTAATTCTACTCACATATCGCAAAATTTTCACTTTTAGCATTCATAGCATTTCAGCACGCATGTGAATTCAGTGCATCTAATAGTGAACATTCTCAACAGGAGCAATAATAAAATTCAGTGCAGGTATGTTCTGTTTTTTGTTTATTCTTTTTTTTCCAAACAAAACAACGACTACACGCTAAGCACTTTAACTAGAAATCAAGAGTCCCATGGAGTCCAGTGTAGAGTGGACACCTGTAGTCTCTAGTTTGCTGCTTCCATAAGCCATTAGGTTGACATCTTTGCTGCATTTCACTGGTTGCTCGTGGTTAGCCAGCTGTTAGAAGGTGTCTTTTGACATTACATTTCACCTGTATCATCCTTTATCCCACTTGGTTTGTCATGTACATGCAGCGTAACAGGTCCCTCATCCTGCCCCTCTGTCTGAGGATTGATAGTGTCGACACGCTTGTCGTTGAGTTTAACACCATCCATACAGAAAGTGTGTGGTACAGTTGTAGTTGTAGGGCTTTTCAAGCTGTAACTGGTGAACCGGTGTTCTGCAGTCCCTTTTCTTTGCGTGGATTTTCTTTTCATAGCCTTGGCCGTGTGACATGGACTTGCAGCATTTTTTGTATTGATTTATCTTTTTTTTATAATAATGGCATTGCTGGCCAAAAGTAGGACATTTGTCTTTCTGTGCGGCATGGCTGCTCCCATAATTACTGCAGTTTGTAATGGATTTTGGCTCATTTTGCCTGCTTGAGGTTTATATAGTTTACACAGTGGAAGATTGATACAGTACAGTAACATTACTATGGTCTATCTGTTAGACCTATACTAAAGTGTGGCAATAATCTTATGTATAATATTCAATCTAGCTCACCAACCATTTTTGTTATCCAATACATTTAGCTAGGCTGACGCTGCTGAGTCTTTCTTTGAAATAAAGACAAATAGTTATTGACAAGCCAGGAGGCTAGCTAACGCCACTCTATCACATCCGCTAAATGCAGGCAACATTAACATGAATTCAACAAGCATGGATTAGTTCAACATCAAAATTACTGTAACATTGCAGTGGGACTTTAACTTTCCTGCATTTTGTGTGATGCCGTCTCTGCTATGTCTGTCTGTTTTGGCCGACTCCAAGTGCCTGCTCAGTTCCAGCATGTGTCTGAAACGTCACCCTAGAGGCCACTGAAAACTATACACAGCCCCTTTAAATGTATCAAAAATACTATTATTTTTCAAACCTAATACTTGTCTCGTTTGTGGATCAATAAACAGTAAATTCATCAATTTCAGTGCACCATATCACTATTTTCCAAAGAATCAGAGTCTGATGGGTTATAAGTGCTTCCACATGGCTAGAAGCCCAATTTAAGCACTGGTGTGCACAAAAATTAATGCCAAAAAACTGCAAAAAAGGTTTGTTCACAGACAGCCGTTCACTTAAGCCTTTCAAATCCTTGTTGACGAGAAGAGGCCTCTGGCCTTTAGTCATCCCATCCAAACATCACCTCTGTCCTTTTTTTGTACTCCTCGAAGGAATTGTTTTGGCAGTGTCAATAAAGGTTGCAAACATGTAAGAAAATCCATGTGTGTAATTTTGTTTGTTGTGGTATATAAGACAATATTTAGTGACCAACACTTTATGATAACAAGTAATGACACAACAAATGACACAATTTATATTACAAAAGGATATACTGGATGAATATTGAATTGTAAATCAAAGTTGTAGCAAAGAGATGTTGTATAGATAGTGTATATACGTTCTCATGTGAATATATAACAAGGTAAATTGAACAAAGTGGTATACAAATACAAAATGAGATGTGCAAGGAGGACAGTAGAGCAAAAAGAAAGGAAAAACAAGTAAAGGTAGAGCATATAGAGTTGAACATAGAGAAATAAAAAAATGAGGAACTGAAGGACTAGGCTGTCAGGTCTGCTCTGAAGGGATCAAAAAGATGAGGCGAGTGTATGAGATGAAGATGGAAGGACTAGCAGAAAACTAATGGAGATGGACATGCAGAGGTTAGAGATGGGTAGAGAGATGGGAATGGAAAAGATAGAAAGAGATAGCAAAGAGAGACAGGAGAAAGAGACAGCAAGGATCAAAAAAGGGGAGATGAAGCAGGGCAGAGAAAAAGAGACAATGAAGCAGAGAAGACAATAAAGAGAGTCACGGAAGCCACAGGACAGAGGGAGTGAGAGTAAAATAGATGAAAAGGGCAGCCAGTCCTCACCAGAAAACCAATGCCTAGGCTGCTAGTTCAAGCACCTTATTATGAGCCATTTTTAAAGTTTTTTGTTAGGTGTCTTATGAGCAAAGTCAAATTATGTGGTAAAGAGCAATAAAGACCATGTAAGGAGGTGGCTAGCTCAAACAAACACAGGACTATTACCCAGGAGAACAACGTTCGAGTCCTGTGAGAAACCAAGTCAAAGTAAAACTATTTCAAGGCGCATTATGTAGTTTTCAGTGGCCACTAGCGGTTTTCATATGTCCAGTTTGGCTGCACCCAAAATTTCCATCATTCGTTTTTTGCTTTGTTGACGCATTCATTGTGCGTTTTTGAATTGCTTTGACCTTTCTCTTTAGGTCCTGCCTTCTCACACACCACCACTGGTTGGTTGTGTAGGCCTCCACATCCTTCACGCAAACATTGGTCAAACTGCATCTTAATTATCACTAGGGATGTGTATCGAGTAGTGATACCTTTAAGGTATCGAACGAAATGGCCCAGTATCGAGTAGTATTGAAACGCCTGCAGTCAAATGTACTTCATTCGATACTTTTTGTAAACAGATCACAACAAAAAATTACTATTTGTATGGTTTTGCTTGCAGCCAAACACGCAAAAAACACACCGAAAGAAAAAGATGTGTACTGTTGTTCTTTCCCCTTAAGTGCCTCCACCATAAACTGTCTTAAAAAAGACCTGCACCCGCTTGGAAGTCCATCCGAGATTTAACAGCCCTTTCACCAGACTGCAGTCTCAGGCATGTTCCATCACTGTTGCAAGTTTATCACCACAAACTTGGCTTTCCGTTGGTTTCATCTTCACATATCATTTAACTCTAGTCTGTACATTTTTATTTGCTATTCACATCACTTGTCACCGATCGATTGCTGCGTTCCATCATATCAATTAAAGCTTTTGTGGCACAGAAGTGATCAGCCAATTTTACTTACGGAGCTTTCAGCTGAGGCTGATGTTAGATGTAGTCTGTGTGATCAGCTGGATGTGCAGCCTCTCTTTTCCTCTGTCCTCTGCTTTTTTAGACTCTTTAGTGTAATTTAGTGTACTCCTTACTTGTTTTCTACTTTTTACTTTCATCTTTTTTAGAGGAGGTCTGCGACTCACCACTAAAAAGAAGCAGCACTCATTTTTCAATTCAGGTTATTAACCAAAAGCGAACACAATAATTCTGTGGTTAACTTTCAACAAACGTGTGAATAATATAAGTAAAATTGTTTTTCCACAACACTTGTGGTCACTAAACTTTTTGACTCCACCTCTCTCATTCAAATACAAAAAACTCCCAAGCTGTTATCCTTTCTCTAAGGATGACCTAATTAGGATGAGGAGCGATGTAATACAATTTCCCATATCAGGTTTCTGGAAAAAAAAAAATAGATCTCCTTACTTGTTCTTAACAACAATGAAGTACTCTATTGGTATCTGTACCACTTTAAGGGTACTGGTTTTGGTGAATTTGCAAATAAACCTCTCTGTGTCTGCTATTTGGTCATCAGGATTCAACGTTCACAGAAATAGAATTTAAAGACCTGCAAAAATCGAGAAGCCAAAGAATGAGAACTGACAGACAGAGGAGGAGTAAAAAAGAGAAAAGTACCTTATTCAGACAGGATTAAGATTCATGAAAGTAGTAAACAGAATACCAGCCACTGTATGTTTTATTTACTGATTGCTCTGATGCTTGTTACAAGAAATATTAAATCTCCAAAATGTTAAAATAATTACCAAAGACGTTCCTAGATGTTCAGTGTAAATTTGCAACGTTTGCTAAATGTTTAATTGACAGAGGATGTACATGGGCTACTCTATTTTAGACATGCCCAGGAATCCAGAGTATAAAGTAGTAGCAGACATTCAGGTCTGTTTAATCCTTCTGTATAGACAGAAGAATTTTAAGATAGTCCCATCAAATTTCATTAAATGTGGTATTCAAAACATAAGCAAATTAACTGAATCCCAGAGCTTCACTTCACTCAGATCACCTGCTGAGGTAGTATCTGTAAACGTTTCCTCTACAATCCACATTAGTGGACAGTCATTGCACTTTTGCTCATTGGTGGTCCAGATATATGGATCCAAATTTGGTATAATTCATACTTAACTGGCATTTGAACTACATTACTTTACCTGATTTCTGTCTTAGAATACAATCAGATAGCAGTTTATGAGGTAAACCTAGCTTAAACTATTGCTATCTAATGCAACAATAAATCCAATAAATCCTCTCTTCATGGAGTTATAAGTTTTAATGAAACAGTTTAAATGGGGTGTTGATTCAACTTTATGATCATTTTGGAGGATGTAGTTTGTGGAGTTGAAATTGCATGTACAGAGAGGCATTTCTATCATTTAGCCTTCCCTCATTAATATAAATGGGCTGGATATAATAAAAAAAAACAAAACACTAGTGTGCTGGAAACTGAACATCACGTGCACGGTTCAGATGGAAATACATTACAATCAGGCTACATACCCTGGAAAACTCTAGTTCAAATGTAACAATTCCTTCAGACGAACAAGGGAGGATTTGCAGGAGAAAAGAAAGCGCAGAAAATAGAGATGAAAGGGTCTGACCTCAGAGAGAAGATCTGTCAGCTTCTGTAGACAGGCTGACATGAACGCACACACACGCCCAGATAAATACTCATCCATCCTTAGATGGAAACACAGATACCTTCTCTCAGTCACATACACACTCTGGTGTATGTGACTGAGAATTAGCCATTTCTATCTGCAACAACGCGGGTCCCCCTTACATGGACGTTCCATGTTCCAGCGCCATGTTTCTACAGTAGCCCAAAATAGACAAACTGCTCTACAGAGTGCTTTTCATCATCACGAACGTTCTTCTTTTCCTTCTTCTTGTAGAATTCTGTCAGTGTAGATGTTCGTCACTAAGTTGAATGCGAATGTTCTAAGAAGAAGAAGAAGTTATCATTTACAGCATGGGTCGGAGCATCAACAGAAGACATAATATTTAAATAGAAGGTTATGGTGTTTGGTTCGCTCCGTCAGTAAAGCGCAAGACTCACATCTAGAAGGTTGCGTGTTTGATCACATGTCGGAAGAACTTTTTTTGCCTCTACAACAAATTTATTATGAAGCAACTGTTACACATGCTCAGAATAAAACCTGTGCTAGTGTCTGTTCCGGTGATTGATCCACATCCATCAGCCTACGGACGCTTTTTCATTTCCCCAGTATCTCCAGGCAGAGGATATTTAGGGGCATAACGTTTTCTGGCGGCTAAAAGGTGTGTCAAGCAAAGTACAGACCTTTATTAATGTCCATCAGAAAAACTGGACATTGCTGCAAAAACCATTCCCACGCTTTTATTTTGTGAAGTGATTATGTAGGTAACTGTTGCTTTTATAACTGAGTTCTATTTCTGCTCCGCTATCATAGAATTAATTTAAAATTTTGCCACTATCAAAGCATAATGGATTGTGGTGCAGAAACAGTGACAATGTTACACACTCTTGACTTACATTTTCCATGTTATCTGTTAGTGGCCAAGTTGCAATAACACATTGAAAGCAAAAAAACAACAGAAAGCTGAATAATTACATAAATATAATTTCTTAATATATCTATCTAAAGAATCCACATTTCTTGACTGGCTACTCTCTGCTGTCTCAGACGACAAAATCTTCTGTCCTGTGTCAGCCACCGTAGCTTTCCCATGCTTTTTGAATGGGGTTGGTTGCCAACCTCACCGCTAGATGCCACTATTTCTTACACACTTAACCTTTAAACAACATCCCATGGCTTTTTAAATAGAGTCTTTCCTGCTGTGAATGTAAGCAGCAGTTTCCCTCAAGTATTTTTCATATTTATGAATAGACCTTCACCCTCAGCCTACAGACACTCACATGCATGTTTATTCACATCTAACACAAATTTTTGGTTTTCCTGTCTCACACTCTCTCACACACACACACACACACACACACACAAAACTATGCATTTATTCTGACAACAAAGACACACATTCTCCCACAATATCTCGCTCTCTCTCTGTCTCCCATTTATTCAACAAATTGAAAGAAAAAGCATCCCTTTGTCAGGATAATAACATGTTAATTGGTAGGTAGGTTCCAGTGAGGCTCAGGATGGGTCGAACAGTCTGTTGCTAAGTCGCTGATATGGCCAAACACCAATTAGGCTTTCATTAGGCACCAGAGAGCAAGAGCAAGAGACAGAGGGAGATAGTTACAGGTGGGGACCAAAGAAAGGGGGGGTGAAGGTGGGAGAATTCATCATGGATAAAAAGGAAGAGACATCATGTTGTCACCTTCTTCCTACCATTTTTTTGTTTTCTCACTGTGTATATGTTTTGAACATTTACATTTCCAGTCTATAATATGTTATAATTAATTCAAAATCAGTGTTAAATAGTGTGAACCATATTTGCATAATGGAGAAAGTTTGCTACACAGAGGAAAAGGAGGCTGGTTTTGTTTTTTTCACAGATGCAAATGTATGATTTGATTTCAGTTTCCTCACTCTGCTACCAAATAACAGTTTGATTTTAAATTACCTATAATTGCAACTCTTCTAATTTTACAAGCTGAAAGTAATGCATAATCTACATGATTTGCTGAAGGTGAGGCCAGGTAGAAATTTCATTTAATCATAGTATCTTTCAAACGAGACAAACCATGTGAAACTATCTGCAATCTAGTTGTTGATTTTAGCCTGCTCATCTCATTGCCCCGGCATCCGATCCATGCATGAGGCTGTCACATGTTCTTTTGATATTTCCACATTGTCATTAGGACCTGAGCACCCAGATTCTCATTGGGACTGAAGGAATTCTTTTTCTTTTTTTGCTAGCGCCCCCTAAAGAGCAACCCCCAGCCAAAGTTTCACCTATGTGTACAAAATTTCTGTGGTACATGTAGCATGTCAAGATGTACAAAAATGCATCTTGGAGCGATACAAGACACCTAACAGGAAGTCAGCCATTTTGGATCTAATAGTCATTTTTGGCCTGCCCAACGCTGCTTGCAGCTTTAATCTTTCTTTAGTCGTCATGTTGGTTATAATGCATTGGAATAGCAAAACAGTTTCTGTATTCCTGGCTAAAAAGAGACTGAACTGAGCATATTGATGCACAATATAAGTGGATTATGCAGCAAAATTGGTTTGACAATTTTCTACAGAAATTGTTGGTATGTTCTTTCTACTTTTTTGAAAACCTGTCACTATGGACATCTTTCGTAAGTGACAACAGCCA
>JAPMOB010237505.1:0-51557 GCA_029875015.1 Lepomis gibbosus
TTTCTAACCTCATCAATGTCTTGACTATATTTTCTATTCATTTTGCAACTCATTTCATGAATACAAGTGTGAGTTTTCATTGAAAACATGAAATTGTCTGTGACCCCAAACTTTTGAACGGTAGTGTAGCTACGGGTGAAAAGGACACTGTCAAACTACAACAGGAGTTTGCTTGGCAATGTTGTTGACTAGCACGCATCAGCTAGCTTGCTCAGACCATGAAGCTGCTGTTAGCAGCTCGCTGTGCAGTGAGGTGACAGACACAGACTTACTCTGCTATATGGCACCAAAGTACTTGATAGACGGAAAATTCGATAATACCGCATACCGTGCTGTTAACCCCCAGCATATTGCCACGGTGGATATTTCTTCGCCGCGGCAGCCCTATATAAAACTTACTGCTGATAAAGAAAGTGGAGGGAGGTGGGGTGGGGACAGAGAGAGGCGGGTCACGCCACTGTGTTCACCTGAGTTGTAGGCCTCTTGTGTGTAAGTGTGTCTGAGTGTGGGGAGAAGAGAATTCCGAGGAAGGTGCGAAGCATATTAAAAATTTATAATTAAAATGTTCGTGGTGATTAAAACCCGCTTTCACATGGCAGTATTATGTGAAAAATTTTAATTTGTTTTGCCGGGTGGGCGAGGTTATACAATCACAGTGCCTTCTCAACGTTGTGATGTCTGTCAGCCATCGCCGATGGACGAAGGCATCGTCTATTTGCCCAACCCTAGTTGGTGCTGTAAAGAACACAAGGTTAAGTTTGCAAAATCTCTGTCAGAAAAAAGGTGGTTTTAAAAAGTCATAAATCTGTCTGATCTTTACTGTAACGTGTTCTCATACTATTAGACTAATTATGTATTATGCTGTTTTCATTACAGATGTACATCTCTGACCCCTGGTCCCTGCTGTGATCGCTTCAAACTTCACATCCCCTATGCTGGAGAAACCCTGAAATGTGAGTAAAGGAGTCACTCTGCCATTTTCCAATTAATCAGATTAGTTTAGATTCTGAGGTTGGTTGAATAAATAGCGTTGATGAGTTGTTGTATTGTTTGCTTTGGAGAAAATCATTTCAAGGGAGAAACTATTAGCAAACAACTTTTGCTTATGAAGTCACAAAGTAGCAGCAGAGGTAGACATAGAGCTAAGGCTGACACAAATGAAGGAACAGTTAAAGGTGTAATCATGCAGATTGAACAATTTCGTCCATTTTTTCTTTCATCCATTTGTTTGTTCTTTGTACTCAGCAACATAAGTGCTGACAGCATTTCAAGTTGCAGAGTTCCCACTGTGCTCACATTAATTGATTCATTGTCTACAGCAATAAGCCTGCTCTTTGAAAAAAGAAACGTCAGCGCTGAATTAGTTTGATTTCTCAGTCCAACCTTGATTAGTTTCGAGAGATCTCACAGTAGGCCAGTTTTGAAGATAAGAGGTGGTTTCAGGTCAGTGGATATGTGAAGTCATATAGAATTTAAAACACATGTTCTGGACACAAAAGTAATTTTAGAATGAAAGCAGTAGGAATATTCTGACAAGAAATTGACAGAATACAGGGTTGTCAATGAAAATACCATGTAAATATTCTGTATCACTTGAATAAAATGCATAATTAACCAAACAGTACCATAGGAATGTTTGCTAATTTACAAAGCATGCACTAAAACCAAAAGCACCCACAGGAATTCCTTAGGTACAAAAACAAAATGAATATTTTTCTCATTGTGGTGATACTTAATCACCAAAGTGATACCAGTAAACATATTGTAGCTTGTGCCACTGAACCTTTACTGGAAATGTCTCTCACTTCTGAATCAAGTCACCACATCATACACTTTTTTTTTATGATCGTGCTTCCTAAAGTGCCCAATGGGCAACATCACTAAAAGTTGTTAAGTGATCATCAGCGCTTTAGAATGATTTTAATTTATTGTTACTGGAATTACGGTGAGTCACGAGACCCATGTATGTAAGGCCTGTGTTGACACACACGTCCCGGCAAGATACTATCAGTTATATACAGTCTATGATCATCTCTCAGTTTTACGTGGGTATTTGTTTGAATCAAGTTATAGGTTGAGGGCATTACAAAGAAAGTGTGTGTCAGGTGATTGGAATCGACTGTGCACGAACCTTCTTATATTAAATGTGTGGAACTGATTCAGCAGATGAGCACAAAATAATGTTTTACATCAAAGCTTGTACGCAATTATCTAGGTAATTGCACCCGTCATTTCACATATGTTCATTTATCAAAATCTCCAACAGGGTCTGTAACCCATATTTTTACCCACTTCAAAGATACCGTAGGTGACACAAACCAGATCTGTCAGCTAGATTGGTGAAGCAGGTTTTTGTGGCTGACGAGTTACCGAGAAGTTCCTTGAACAGATGACTACTCATTTCAAAGGGTTTCCATAAGTAGCCTGTTAATGTGCAGGTCTAAGTAATAAGTATAAATAAATTAAAATCCAAATAAGCTGCAGTTGATGGGTTTGGGAACACTATGACTTGCTAAATTAATCAACTTTTCATGTGGCTGTCTATAAAGTTGGTGCAAATGTGGCCTGCTTGGGGGGAAAAAAACTATGTCTAGTTTGGGGAAGTGGGATTTGCTTATTTAGAGAAAAATAGCAAAAAATATGGCCAAGCAGAAACGGTTGTGACTATCAGGGTTTTGTGGCTAGACTCGAGGAATGTGTTGATGTAAGGTTTAATAGTATGCAACTCAGTTGTGCAGTTCCTTGTCAACATGTAAAACAGGTTGTTGTCCAACACTTTTTTGGCCTTAATTTGCCAAGTGAATGTTGAGTGCTGTAAATGATGTTACCTGGGATATAAAAAGTATGTGGCATTGGGGATTTTGAATTGCGATAGAGCCACGTACCGTGTACAGTATATCTGTCATAGTTTAGGAAGAAGGAGACACCCCCTCACACACACACACACACCACCAAAAGTAAATAAATGAACAGGCTGCTCGCTCCCTGCATGGCACGCGACATCTCAGCGGCTGTTGTATTAGTTGCTGTACCTTCCTGTGCTTTGGCCTGAGGAAAAAGGTGTGTCTAATCAAGGATGCAGGGCCGCAGGTTGGTGTCTGCCAGTCTGTGGACCCGCCTACTGATAACATGCAAAAACATGGCACATTCTTCACAGAACTAAGCACTATTAAAGCAAGCCCAGCCCCCTTCCACTTCACCATCTTGGCTGGTACTGCGAAACAACAATTTGTGGCCCCCTGAAACAGAAGTAAGACTATGTTGTCTCAGGCTGTATGAACAAAGCAACGCAGAAATGTTATAATCTGTACCGGCTGCACTTCCAAGACCTCCATTTCCCCCTGGAACCATGCCAGTACATCTTCTCACAGACTACCAGTGGTTTGTAACAGATTTACAGCACCGCCTCTCGTCTCCTGGTTTGACTCTCCTCCACTGGAAAAATACTTCCATATGTGTTAATGTGCCTCTTCTTGCTGTCGCTGGAATGACAAAAAAGCAGAACAGAACAGTCTTGCAGCACACAAATAGAATTGTGCAACATAATATCAGAACATTGTGAACCAGCCCAAGCAATGTGTTATGTGATCCTGTTTTGATGTTTTTCCTCCCCTCAGCGAGGGCCATTTCCAGTCTGCAGTTTTATTTTTTCTAAATGCATTATGATTCTTTTTAAAATTATAGTATTTTAGCACTTATTTTTTTCACTCCTTTCACTTTTCGATTAAATAAACTGTATTTGTTGCCTTATTTGTGCTAAAAAAAAAGACAAATGCACTTATCTTTACAAGAAAGACCTGATTGGCCGGATTTTGAGTGGCTTCACTGGTAAAGGTCAAGTTTGCTCATTACTGTAGGTAGTTAAATTAAAAGACCCTGGAGCTCAACAGCTGCATATCATGCGCTTGTTAAGCCAGTTGCTGGAAAAAAACATCTGCCTTAACAAGCCGTTGCATGTCACATACAGACTGAGGACTGGCTGTGTTAGGATGATGTCAAATTGTTCCCACTGCAGTTCTTGTTTCAACAATGTTCAAAACTGACTCTCCACATCTTGAAGTTGACAGTATAAGGCAAATTGCCACACTAATATTAAAAAGAAATTGCAAATTGTTTGACTTGTTGAAAGAAAATAATTTCCTTGTAATTATTTTAGGGTTGAGTTATTCACAAAATAACTTGATTAGATTGATTTTTTTTTTTTTGCTTTTATGAGGGGAAAGTTAGGTTGATCCCTTGATATGCTGTGTTAATTTTATAGTACACAAATAGATGCAAATGAGTCAACTTTTGGAATTCATGTTGTCCACAATAGTGTGCTGAATTTTCCTTCTTTTGTTCCAGGGGATATCATATTCAATGCTCAGTATCCAGAACTGCCACCAGATTTTATTTTTGGAGAAGATGCAGAGTTTCTCCCTGAACCCTCAGAACTACGGGTGGGTATATATACTCATGTGAGAGTCATTAGTTGCAAGTTTTTCTGCAAGACTTTAAAATGCTTATTTATTGCATTCAAAATGTGCCTTTCTTTTACAGTGAATATATGCTTTATTTTGTTAGCCTGCTGCACAACACATTTACCACATGATTTGTTTTTGTTGTGTCCTACTTGTTAAAGCCAGATCTTTTCATTCATTTGCCATACTGCGCGGTTCTCCTGTGGTCCTAAATGTCAGACAGATGCATCAAATTGCCGATCACAACTGGGATCATCGCTGCTGATCCCAGTAGCCAGATGCAGTTTAAGCAGTGCCACATACACCGATTGTAAAAAGCAAACTAACACTCAGCAGCTGTGGGTGGGAATGTTGGAATAATTGGCAGTTGTATTTCAATATGCCATTATGTTTTGACTTACTGGTTATCAGTGTTTCTGATCATCTCTATGAAACCGTGATTCACTAACAGGCTAGCCTAAACAGGATAAAGGGGCTACACTAGTTTGTGTTAAATATGTATTTTTTTACTCAGTAGTAAAGACAGTACCATACCCAGCACTCGGATGACTTTAACAACATTATGTTCCACGGTAATGGGAATTTAACTTTTGAACATTTAACATCTTTCTCTTAAAGTTTGTTTCCAAAGAACCTGTTTCAAGTTTCAACTTTAACCAGAAAATGGTAAGATAAAAGTATTTTGACTTTTAATTGTTATGTCTAAAATGGGAACAGGTTTCCAAAGATTGATTGCATCAGCACTGTCTAGTTTCATATGGGGTGTGGTTTCAGTATTTGTACATTAATATAGGCTGCTGCACCACAAAAACGTGTAAGCTACTGCACCACAAAAAGTGGTTACAACATGACCATAAGTTTCAGTTAATCTGTAACATGCATCTTTTAACCACCTAAATAACCAACCTAAATAGTTATTTTAATGGTCTGATCCTGCAAATTCTTTTCAAAGGTAGAAAGGAATACTGTTATACTGGTATTTTCTGGTTTTCCAAATAGGTTACTTTACTAAGCCCTAAGCGGCCATCCATTCAAAGAAAAAATGTTTTACTCCATTTCCCTGTGTAATGGGATCATTTTCTCAAGATCGCAAATTCTGTTTTCCCGTGATTTCTCGTGATCTTGAAATAACAAAACAATAGTTAATACAGGGCTCCACTGCTGACTTTATTTATAAAGATAATTTCAAAATAATGCCAGTGCCAGGACTCCAGCACATGCTTTATTGTGAGGATGTAGAACAGTTTCTTCATAAGAGCCTTGTTGAAGAGGAAAATTAAAAAATCAGCAAAGTTGGGAATGGAACACACAACCCTGATAGCCCTGTCCTTTACCAATGAGTGAACCAGTGATACTAGGGAACTTCCTGAAATATTTAAAATAAAGTCACCTGCCGACCTCTGTATTAAATTATGTGTTGTTGTCTCAAAGGTTATTCCGTTATCACAGGAAAAGAAAGTAAAATCATTTTTAGAATGGATGGCCTCTTTGGGCTTCTGTACTTCACAGAGGTTGTCTAAAATCTATATTATAGTTTAATTTCACGTTTACTGTTTTTTGACTGCATAAAACGCTTTTAAGGCAAACACCAGGAAGGAATAAAATACACAGAAAAAATTGGTCTTGGTGCAAAAACTCTCATTTATTTGCGTCTGCCATGTCTTGTCAATCACTCAAGTTTGTGTCAAGGTTTTGCACTCCTTTTTAAGGCTTTAAAATGTACATTTCTGTCCTCTTGACATGGAAATCTGTAGCTGAAAAAGCCGGTTGTATGTCTGCTTGAAAGATTAAAAGAAAGAGACACATGCTATAAAGTTTAAGACCACCACAGACAAATATCGAAAACCGTATTCACTTGTCACATATGTAACAAACCTTAAAACTGAAATAGAAGACTGATATTTAGCTCAGCAAAGGTTTTCACTGTGGTGTCTATATAATTATCATTTGGTATTGTATAGTTACATTTCTCCATCTTAAATTGCAGCCCAAGCAGTAGCCTTCAGCCACTGGCCAGCGCTGCTTGGGTCAGTGTTTGTTGACCCTATGACCTTTCAAACCTATTACCAGAAATTGTCTGTTCAGTGCCAGTTGTTTTAGAAATTACGCTTTCTGCAATATCAAAAAATGGCAACTTCTGTATGGGCATGGTCAGGGAAACATCACGGTAAAATATAGTATAAATATGGTTATGGTTGGAGAAATAAAACACTTGGTTAAGTTAAGGAAAGGACTGTAGTAAAGTGTAATTAAAAGGCTAATGTAGTATTGCAGAATCCACCGCTCCGACCTGCATACAATTACTTTCGCATATATGTCACCCTGCTTCCTGTGTTGGTACTGAAAGTTGGCGTTGAATGTAAATTATCTGCAGCAATATGGTTCAACCCATACTGAATTCATGAGGAAACTGCCGTGGACCTTTTATGTAGTGCCAGTATGCATTTTAGGTTTATTATAACAAATATATAATATTCGATTAGTTTTAAATTAATCAAATAAATGATCTTGTACAGTGCTGAGTGAATGCTAGGAAATGGATGTGTTTTGGCTGTAATTGACTGCATACAGTGACTATGGAGATTGTTAAGGATTGATGGCAATCTGCACTTCCTTGTTGTTAAGGCACTACCGTGCAGTTATCCAGAGTGCTATTTTTGAAGCCGACTAGCATGGAGACGCTAAATTCCCCTGCTTGTGTCAGAGTCTGGGAGAAGAGAGGGGAGTATTGCTCACCGTCTCGCAAATCCAGCTGTGCACATAAGGGGAAGTACCTCTGCTGAGCCAGTACTTGGCAGCCCAGCGCTTGTTTATTTTTCTCACTTATATCCTTGCTGTGTTTTGCTGTTCAAGCTTTCATAATCCTCCTTCGTCTGTGTCTCTGCCTGAGATCCTCCTCTCCTACTCACTCCTTTTCCTGTGCTTTTTCAGTAAGTACAGCCCCCTCTAACTCTTTAAAACGCTGAATTCCCAGCAGTTTCTTACCCCTCCTCCCCCCCGAAAATTTTTCCCTGGGAAATTTCCTTAGGAAAAAATCATCTTAAAACAAATGGACCATATGTCTGCAGAATGTTTTGGTGACTTTTACAACATTTAGATAAAGAAATACCTGAACTATTCATTTAAAGAAAATCCTCCAAGCAACATGTTTCCAGCCTTTGTTATCCAGTGGGGTTTAAACATTAGGCTAATTTTAGGTCCTCTGTCAGTGGTTGGTTGAATTCTTCATGTCTCAGCAACACATAGCTCTTGTTTACAGCCAGCCAAGGGTATCATTAACTTCTCTGTTTAGCCTTGTGTTTTTCCCTGCAGTCAACAGGCTTTGAGTAGGTTAGTTATCCATGTTTCTGTTTAGACGGAGAAATGTACAGCTGGAGCAAAAGAAATAACAGGACTAAGACATGCACACGATGTATCTGCAGTCAACTTGGCATGAATATAGTTTTATCCTTCAAAAAGGTGATTGTAAAGCCCCTCCAGACAAATTGTGATATGTGGCTATATAAATAAATATAAATAAATTTGACTTGAGTTGACATTCACTTTAGTCACTTATATGTCTAAGATAATATCTCAAATATCACTTCTCGTGAGAATTTAATATTATTCTGTATCGCTCACATGGTGTACAGTTTTCACAGTACTGTTTCCATGTCTCCCCGGATGAAGCAAGTAACAAACACTGTTGAACTGCCTGCATGAAAGTGCTGCCTGCTGCATTAAATACTACAGCAACAACAATGAAGAAATCCTCCAACCTTAGTGATTATTAAGAAAAGTCCTTTCAACATATAAACCACAATGCATCAGGGATAAAAGAGACTTAAATGCTCCAGCTGGATGATGAGAAGCCACATGTCCCACAAATAAACCTTTTATAGCAGAACAGTTCCATGAGCCATGGCATATGAGCAAAGTCTACCACAAATTTATTGAGGTTCCGTGTTGCATTGTTGCTAGGGCATAAGGGTTCATTGTCAAGTGCAAATGTAGGCTAAATGGCATCCAGACCGTGGCTAATTGGCCACCAGGGCAGTTCCCCACCTCAACGTGCTTTCATACGCATACTGTAAGGCTTGTTTTTAAATGGTCACTCATGTTAAGTGTCGCACTAGCTTCATGGGTCTAATTCTGTTAGGGCTGTGGAAAGGCATCTGCCGCTCTAATGGGTTTGTTCTGGGCAGAGGTGGAGTCATTGTTCCTTTTAACATGAAAATAAATCTTAATCTGACCGCTGATCGTCCCCTCAACTTTAATCATCACTTGACCACTCTGACACATTTATTGCTGTCTAACCAAAAGATTTAATTGATTCCAGTTGGTAGTTAAAAGGCGGCCTATAATAGATGACTTAGTTGTGGTAAACCTGTAGAGATAGTATTTAAATAGTATAGAACATGCAATGTTGTTTTTACCTTGAGACATGAGAACTGAATTTATGTAGTCAAATCCAACAGCCCTTAATTCTGACCTTGGAAAGGTATTATGGGAGCATATCACGTGAAGCATACTGACCATATCTAACTTTTTGAGGCCGATATTGATATTTGGGATATCACTTTTTTTTTTTTTTTGCTGTTGTTGTTTTTTAGTGTGAAAATCATCTGCTATAAACTAATATCAGATATATTAGCTAGCTCTTGATAGTGTTAAATCCTACCCTTTGTGAAGGAGGTCATTTGTTTTTGATGCAGAAATTTTACTGTGGTGTTGATTCAAATTTTGTTGTTTGTTTTAGAGGCTGTAGATGCCGTTGAATTGTATTGCATTATACAGAGAGGTGTCACTAATATGTTGTCCACCCAATGAAGGGAAACTAAAACTGGCAACTGAATGTAGCATATACTGTACAGCGTTATAGTTTGTTTGTACACTGGTATACTGACTGGAGTAGGATGTTTTGTCCCTGATAAACTGCAGGGAGAATAGAACTTTATAAGTTTTGATAAGAAATCAGTGATAGAAGTGGTTGTTTTATTAAATTCCCCAGATAGTTAGGCTAGATAGTGTTTCATTATTTATAAAGGAGATGGAAACACCATATAAGAACAAAAATGTTTCACCCACCAGTATACTGCTGGAAAGCATGGGGCAAAAAAAACCTGACAACAATCAAAATAAATGAAAACAACAACTTTTCTGTTTGTAAATGGGTGTGTGGACTTGCTCTGACATACTGTGGGCAGATGTCTTTGCACAAACAGAAAACTTGTTGTATTCATTTATTTTTAATGTTGTCAGTTATTTTGCCCCGTGCTCTCCAGCAGAAGATACTGGTGAGTGAAACATTTTGTTCTTATATGGTGTTTCCATCTTATTTCTGAATAGTAAAACATTTATTTAGTTAACCAAACCATCTGGGGAATATAATAAAACAACAACTTTTGCCTCCCAATTTTCCATCAAAACTTATTAATTACCACAAAAGATCAGATTCCACTGCAGTTTATCAGTTACAACACACCCGACTGCAGTCAGGCTAACAGGCTAACGGAGGATCAAGGCTGCGTTCAACTTTTGCCTGGGTGGAGGGGATTTTGGAAGGACGTGTTTACCAAACGTAGTGACAGGAATGCAACACTGTAGGCCTACTCACAAGTTGCTAGGAAAAATGACCAGAGAGGAGGAAATGACAGTGACAGGAAGGAGGGAGGGAAGGTGTAGAGCAATACTTCTTAAATCCCCTACGTAGAAGCTGTACCATTGCATAATGTGGTTATTTTTTTTCTTCCCATGTTCTGTAAAATGACAACTATAGTTTAATTTTAACTTAACATAACTTAATGAATATTTGCATGTAACATCCCAAAAATTATAAATCTGTTTTAATAATTTTTGTGTTTGATGTAAAAAAAAAATTAAAGTCAGTGTCTGGCATGATGGTGTATTCAGCTTGTTTTTGTAATGGTATTAGCGTAATTTTGTGGTTCTGATGCGCTGTTCCATCCACTCCCTCCCATGATTTGTTGACACTTACTGTACACGCCCGCATTTGTATGCCCAGTAGATACAAATCATGTGTACCTCAGATCCGACATTGATTTGGATAAACGGAGAGTTCCAGTTCAACCATGCCAGCTTTAAGCTACAATATCCCTCAGTTATAAGCTGTCCTATTCTATTTTAATACATACAAGACATTTAAAGTGAAATTGTATGTGTCATTGAACAGGTCAGCAATCCCCACATGTGGAGAAACTGAACAACATACTGCCTTTTGCAGTGTGTTGTTGCATGTGATGCTTCATTGCAAACAAACAAATAGGCCAAAAGAACATGGAATACAATCCTTTTCCTTTATTATGAGATAAGATTAAGTGTGCAGCACATAAGAGCAGTTATCTCTAATTGTGCCTCTCTTTTTACTCACCTAATATTACTATTTGCCTGTCCCTGTGTCCCCTTTGTGTGTAATGTATCATTTGTCTGGTCTAGACTTGTCTGGTGATGCGTGTAGGCACAAAACATTTTGGGAGTTTCCCAGCGTTTTGCATCTTTCTCAGTCTGTGTGTCTATGTGCCCGGGACCAGGGGTTAGCCTCGATGGCCTCTTAAGATATAACATGAACATGTTTCCACTTATCCTTCCTGCAGCACTTTGTCGTGTGGTACAGAGGCAGGCTCTGTCTAGTTACACTGGGTCAAATAACTATGCACTTGTTGGTTTAGCGTGAACAGGGAAAAATGAACCCCTTTTCAGTAAAGAAAAGATATGGCTTATGCCAGTTGCTCCAGCATATGGAAATACATATCTGCTTATCTGTCCACTTTCTCTAGGCATGGATAGTAATGAAACATGTTGACTTTATTGCCTTAATGACAATCCAGTGACTCCTCAGTTTTCTTAACCTAGATCCACTTTGAGAATTAGGCCACTCTAGTATACGCATGTGTATTTGCTAGGGGTGTAATGGAACATGTATTCTGCGGTACGGTATATGACTTCCTGGGTTTGACACACCCTGTGACCCAATCAATTTCTGTCATAATTGTTATGTCTACTAATGGAATGCGCAGAACAGAAATTCAAAAATGTTGTAATGTTGCAAAAATATGATCGCCTTTAGTCTTAATCTGTCAAAATGATGGGTGGCCTTCAAATTTTTTTTGTAATTGTTAAAAATATTCAGTCAATGAAAGGGCTGCAAGATTATGGCCAAAAAAATAATTATTTATTTTGATCTGTATTGAGATCACAATTATTTATTCTGATTATTCATTGATTTTAGGGACATTATTTTTATTGCACTTTCAAGTTTAAATAAACAGACATCATTTCAGCTAATGTAGAAATCTTTGCATAAAAATAAGACTGGTCCTTAAAGGGAATCATCTCCTAGAAGCAAAATATAAATTTTAGCCGGAAAGTCCACTGAGACTGGCTACCGCTTCGCCACGGTTTTGTCCCATCCCCTGCCCAGCATTAACTTCCACTGGAAGCGTCTCAGGTGCATTTCTGGAGCTGAGCACGTTGTTGGCTTGTTGTTATTTTGTCCTTTTTGTGCTTCTACCTATGGCTTCTCCTCTACTTACCAGCAACACCTCTCTGCGACCCGGTTTTGTTCAGTTGTCTGCACAGCTCCATATTCCACATGGAGCATTTCAGAATCAGAGCGTTTTGCCTGCCTGATTTTGCTGACATGTTTAGATTTGGTTGATTTGGTAATCAGTGCTTGATTCTTGTGCTTCTATGATGAAGTAGGCTTTGTAGATAACTGATTCTTTTATCTCTTTTTTTTGTCTGTTTTAACTGTGTTTTTTGTTGAATTATAACTGGGAGTATACACAAGGTATTTTATTTTGAAAATTGACCGGATTCTCTATGCCGCTCTGTGTCTGACTTCTTGCCCAGTTTGATCTGCTCTGTGCAGTTTGACACAGCTTCCATCTGGCACCCTTCTGGGACGTGCTGCGTCTGACGGACTCCCAAGCAGGGCCATGACCAGCTAAGGCTGCTGCAGCGCAGGGGACCCATGCAGACTTGTGGACTTTTGCTGTCTACTCTGGACTGTAGCAGCAGGAGGTGTGCGCACGCAGTAAAATCACCCCATGGGCTGTGAGTTTAGGAAGCGTTTGATTTGATATGAGTATTTTACACGCCGATATGGCCGTCGATCATGTTCATCTAATTGTGGGAAGCTAAAATCGTAATCGCGATCAATATTCGATTAATTGTGCAGCCCTAGTCAATGATGGAGAATATTTGACGACCCCTGGTTGGGTAAACAGAAACGTGTAATTTACGGCGATATAGCAGAACGAGAAAAAAACAACAAGAAGGCACGTCCTTCTCCCCACAGTGTTCAGGCAGCGTCTCACTGCAGATTTGGACTGTGCTAAAGTAATAACTAATAAGCCATGGGAGTGTTTTGCTGCTGAACCGCACTCGGTCGTAGAGAATACAGCATATGGTCAACTTGTTGAGCCCAGCTACAATTGTACCTTCACATGTGTATTTTAGTTGGTCCGTTATGCATGCCCTGTATAAATTGCAGGAATTATCAAACGATGGAGCATTCCTGACATTTTTGTCATTTATTTTTTCTTATCGACAATATGCCCGTAATACAGTGCGTGCATTGTTACATGCCACTGTTGAATCTTAACACATTTAAAATAAAATAACAAATACAAAATTTCTCTGCTGTACCAGAAACATACCAACTTGTGACCCCATAAATGAGGTACATTTAGGCATTGTTGGTTTTGTTCTTTTCTTTGGATGTGCTGATAACAAGAACAATATAGACATAACAGCAGCCTTATCATTTAATGCTTTCATGTCAGTCAGGGTCATTGGCCAATGAACTGTTGTATGTATTAACAGTAAGAATTGTTTATTTTCCCTCTTTTTAGAAAATTAAGATTTCTCAGAGAAGTTATGGTGTCGTACAATAAGACATTGTAATTTAGATATCAGGACAACTCCCACAAACACAATAGCGTGTAAAGCCAATCCAAGCATTCTCCCGTCAAGGAAAAGGAAACATTCCTGACTTCACATTGGCTGATAATCCTGAATGCCATGCAATGGTGAGCACTTCCTATCTGCTGCTCCAGCTCGTCCCCTGTTGCTGTTCTAACAATGGACCTCAGATGGCCCATGAAGCAAGATTATGTCAACCTGGGCAAAGTGTACTAACTGTTGCTCCTGCTTCCTTCCCGTTTTTGGGAATAATGTGTTCCCGTTTTTATTAGTGTTTATCACTGGCAGGGCTCACTGACAGGTCTGGGAATGCTTTTAGTAGACAGGCCATTGTTTGCTACCAGAGATGGCTGGTGGAAATGGGTTTGGCAATTTCTAAACACCAGCTGATGGATGGGAGAAAACAAGACATGTAAGTGCCAAGACTTAGATGGGGCAGTAGTATCAGCACTCACAGTGGATTGGTATTGGGCTAAAGCAGTTACTGAACCACATTAAAACTAGTCAGAAAGTGCTATTTCTTTCAACAAGTTGCACTGTGGACACAAACTGCACAGATCACAGTGAAAAAAACACTGGGTTGAGAATGCCAAGTGTCTTAAACACATGACAAGAGCAATTTAGCGTGATCTTAGACTTGGCACTCTCCGGGGGCGAAACAGGGTGTGAGCCCACACTTGAATTAGAGACTAACAGAGATTAATTTAATACTTGGGAGTTTTTTAATGCCTCACACTTTCAAGTCTACAGCGATTTATTGGATCAGGTTGCCAGCATCTATAAAAATCACATTTAAGACGTAAAAACAAATAGCGTCTCTTGGCCTATATAATTATCTTGCATTTTCAGATGCCAGTCCCTCTCTCATTGGCCTAAGATAAATATTGGATCGAAGATGGTACAGACGGATGGCACAGGAAGACATAATTCTGTCAACTTGGGTCTATTCAGCGTGAAGATGCCCAATTTAGGTGTACATTTTGTTCTTAAAGGAAAACACTGTTTCTGTTGAGTTCTTCCCTTATCCTCAACATATTTACAATACTTCAGACTCACTAAAATTGTTGCTTAGAGGACTCATGGCTCAGTGTTCATGTTGAAATGTCTATTAGTTTGCTGCAATAAGTCACAAATTTAAACTAAGTAGTTTCTCTTTATTCAAACAATGCTACATGGCGAGGTGTTTTTAGCCCTGCTAGAGGGTTGGCTCTAGGGATGGCAGTCAGTCTGTCGGTCCACCACATTGGTACAACCTGAAATATCTATACACCTATTGGTTGGATCGCAATGGGATTTTGTTCAGACATCCATGGACCCAAGAGGATGAATTGTGCTGATTTTGTCCCACTCACACCACTATGATATTGACATCTGTGAGACTGAAAAATCTTGACCACTTTTGGATGGATTGCAGTGAAATTTGCTACAGAAATTCTAAACCCCAAAAGGATATCTTCTAATAACTGTGGTGATGCTCTGACTTTTCCTGTAGAGCCACCAGCAGGTTAAATTTTAAAACGTCCAGTTCTTTATTATATGACAAAATACCTTCACAACTAATTACACATTGCAACATATGGACATTGCTTTTTGGTACAGTGCCTTTCACTGTGTCTCCCATTATGCTACACCAATGCTTTGCTGCAGCATTCAAGCAATACCTTGTTAACTCACAGTCAGAACAGTCAGTTCAGTACAAGCTGAACCAGTGCGGTGTCCTGTTATTGGCCATAATTTGTTTTTTTAGCTGCAATAGCGGCATGGCTGTAGGGATGTCATTGTTTATCTGGGTCTGCCAACACTGTGGATTTTCACGTCCCCAGAGAATAAATCCCAGTGACTTTTCATCTTTAGGCATCTGTACTTCAGTGCTTATTAGCAAATGTTACTTTGAAACTCATCAGGCCTTGTTGGCTAATTTTACCTGTACTTTGCAAGTATTTTCACGTCCACGTTTGACTACAAATTGCACGTTTCTCTGTGAACTACTCTCCTTCGTTTTCTTAATTTCCCTTATATTACAAACTATTCTGTTAATTTTTTTTACATATTTCTTCATGCCCAAGACTGCACTCGTCAAGTATGTCTGTCTAATTTAAAAAGATGTCATGCGGGTAAGTTAATCAATTGGCAGAGGTATTTTCTTTCTAAAGGCATAGTGTTCTATAATATTTATGTCTTCCAAATGTGCTATTTTGACTTTGTTTTTAACATTGGCTTGGACACACTGCTACATGAATACCCTAAATTCTAAATTCTATTGCTAATCCAATATATTTTTAATAAGCAGTTTTTAACATTTATATTATATCAAATCCTAATATTTTAAGGTAATACGATTATGAATTGCTTTCTATACAGATATGTGCTCTTTTTGAAAAGGAAGGTATCAGTGGTTTATTTATTAGAGGTGACAGGTTTTATCATAAGCCAAGTTTAGGCTTAATCATTTGACACAGGTTTAGCCAGTGTGTTGAGACACAATAATTGGATTATAAGGTCCAGATTGAACCAGGGAGCATTGTTGAGGACTATGATATTTACCCCCTGTGGATAAAGCCCTAAGAAAGATGTTCCTTCCATACAGAATGATTCTAGAGGGCATGTAGATGGATTTTATTTTAGTTCATTTCATCAAACGTTAAATCTCAGCTCTCAAACAGCCTTGATTGCAACTATTGCGTCTTTTGTCTTGTTTTTATGTATCAAATCTGTACATTTTCCGCAGGGCTTATCCTATTCATGAAAAAATCACATAGATTTGTTTTGGCACACAGCCTTCAGTAGAGCGTATAAAATCAATTCAGTGAAGAGTCTGTACAGACTCACATGTCTACACACAAACACACACACATTGTAACACATTGCTTTTTGGCTCAGTGCTTTTCAATGTCTTCCCCCACCGTGTTACACCAATGCTTTGCTGCAGCATCCAAGCACTACCTTGTTAACTCAAAGTCAGAACATTCAGTACAGTACAAGACAAACCAGTACAGTGTCCTGTTATTGTTTTAAAGTTTTGAGTTTTTAGCCACAATAGTGCCATGGCTGTAGGGATGTCATTGTTGACCTGGGTCTGTCTGACGACTACTACTAAAACTATTGGATGGATCTCCATGAAATTTTAATAATTTATCTGTCCCAGAGGTTGAATCCTATTGATTCTGACTTTACCTGTAGCGCAACCAAGAGGTAAACTTTTTCTTTGTTAGTAGTGAAATGTCTTGATAACCAATGGACAGATTGCCATGGAATTTGGTACAGAGGATTCAGTGTTTCCTCTAGGATTTTTTTTTCAGCAAAATGTTTTGTTGTATCTGGGTGGTAAGTCTGAAATGTGTTAATGCTAAGAACCAACTTGTCAATCATCATAACCGTTAGAGCATAACAATGAGTTCAACAGTTTACTGTAGCATCAGCCCTTTTCCCCATCCAAGCAGTGATTGGTCCGTTCACAAAAAGTGACAATGATCTACCAGTGGCAATGAATAACATCTAAATAATAGGGCTGGGCGATTAATTGGAGCCGATATTCAGAACCTTTAACCGACATAATTTTCCCAGGTCAGTTATTTCTCTTTTTTTTCCTGTAAATATTTTCCTCACTGTGTGTGTTCATTGCACGTGCAGTCACGTCACTCTGCCCAGTCCAGTCCTGCTCAGCTTCCGGACCAGAATCTGAAGAACAGGGAGCTCCAGCTCTAACCACCTTCACTTTCCAGCACTTGAGGAAACAACAGACAGACTTTTATTAACGGACACTGTACATTTACTGTCAGACTGACAACTTCCTGCTAATGTTTTCTTCTGCTAAGCTTGCGTTCACCGTTAGTTTCTGTTGCTCGCTTGCTCTCATTCGCTCACTCATAACACACATATATTGCACTGCCCTTTAAAGACCTAACTTCGCTGCTGTTATAACAGCGCCTGTCACGTAGACGCCTTTGAAGAATGAGGAGAGGAAGCTAATCAAGCGTTGAGTGTTGCGCATTGATAGTAATGATCGTGTGAAATTTTAATAGAAACGGTAATTCATTCAGCAGAGGCGATGCGCAGGAAACAGGGGGAACATGTTCATGTGCACGCCACGTGCAGTCAGGCGCTGCCCTTCTGAGTTCAGTCTGTCAATGCTTTCTGTCAACATTACATTATCAATTAACATTTATATAATTGCTTTTTGACATTTGTGATGTGAAGAAAATTACCCAAATATCCCAGTTGAGCATATTTACAGTACAAGCCTGGTCAGTGAACTATGAGAGCAAACCTCGACTAACAGTTGAACTGGTATTGAGGATCTTGAGGAGGAGGAGGTGGACATGTGCATAATCAAAGTGGGCTGATGACGCATCTCTCTGGTATAATGGGTTACTCAAGCGGCTCACAGAGCAACCGGTCCACCGGGTTTTCTTCCAGTACGCCCGATGGTGGTTCCCTGACATTGTTAGATAAAAATTTCAAGTTTTCCAATACTTTGGATTATGACCAACTATTGACATTCCTAACAGCCTCAACTGTACCTTGTGTTTAGTGCGATTTAGCAAATGAATGTGATTGTGAAAACGCTACCATTCCGATATTAGCATTTAGCTTAACGCCCTGCCAAGCCTGAGTACAGTTTCACAGAGCAGCTAGCATGCACCGTTAGCAGCACTCTTAGTATTTTTAAAATGCATATAATAGCCTTTATTTATAAAGGCAGAAGTCATCCTAGTTCTCTTCCAGCAACACCCTGCTTCACCTGGGAGCCGCCCAGAACAAGCTCAGCTCCTCTTTCATTGGCCAGCTGGTAGCTCTACAAGAGGAGTCGAGGTTAATTACTAAGCATGAGGAAACCTTAACTGTAATTACTGAGGGAGTGTTTCTCCTGCACTCCTGTCCTAACATATAAGAACCTTTCTTGTTGCTGCACCTTTTTTGAACAACAGTTGCATTAGTGAAAAACAAATATCTCACTCTCAGGTATGTGCTTCCCAACTGCATCATATAAAGTGTAATAAAGTTGCACAGAATCTCCTCTTACTTAACTTCATTTATTACAAAGGTTCAGTTTTGGTTGACCGTGTCATTATTACCTACCAATGAAACCAAAACTGAGTCTCAAGCCTTTTTTCACTGGCCTTGGCCTACTTGCCTGAGCTCTCTTCCCTGCCTCTCCTCAGCAGAGAATCACTGATATTCTGTGTCACAATCCTGACACAGCACTTCCTCAGTCCCTCCTCAGTTTCAGCTCGCTCCTGCCCCGGAGCGCTGACTGCCTCTTTTGGACAATGCCCATCCTTGTTTGCATCGCCCCCTCGTTTCGGGAATCCCGGCATTGCTGGTAACCACTGGTGGATCAGGACGATGAGGTCACTGTCTCTGTTTAGCCTGGCCTTGCCACCCCCCACCCTTCTACCATTGCAGAGGGGGGTGTGGGTCACTCTAAAACAATGGAAGCTTTCTCCATTGGGCTGATATAGGCTGCCAGACAGAAAGGCGTACATGCGGATAAAAAGACAAACATTCAGGGAGACAAGCGAATGCAAGTCAAAGACATCCTGCTTTTGACACCTTAATGTAAGGGGTATTCATGGTTACAGTATTTCCAGCACCTATTAATTCTACCTCCCACACAGTACACACCAAAATGGCTCTCTATCAAGATTTGCTCATCATTTAGGTCGACCTGTATTTAATTGGTTTGAGTGCTACAGAAAGGCGGGGAGGAATGATGAACCGTAGTTACACTTTTACGTTGGTATTGCAGTTATGTCATCAGGTTAGACAGCTGATTGTTCGTCTACTCACAGTTTGAGTGTGCCAGCAGTGTTTCACTTTCAAAATGAGGTGGGAAAGGAAGCACTTTCACTTTTCAGGACTCTGTGGCTGCTTAGAGACCTACATGATGCCCTAAAATGACTACTACCCTTTTTAGCTCAAATATTGGCATCATCATTTCCATCCTCTTCACATTACATCTGTCAGGGGGGAAAAAGTTTCCCCAGTTGCAAATGATGTCTATCAAATCTTGTCAACCTGAAAAGGTGGTGATTGTGTGAAGATATAATTGACATATGACAGCTCTTCAGAGTGCCATTTTCTGGAGGCAGCATAAATCTCTTTAAATTAACAAGCCCAGTCATTTCAGAGTCCCCTGCATTAAACTCATACAGCCTGTTATGTTTGTTTTGTTTTATCATTTTGCTTTGGTCTTGACATGCGTGCCATACTATTGTAAAGCTATCACAGCAATCATTCTCAGGAGCTCAGCCATCCATTTGTCTTCATTAAGCCTGACATGTTTCCTGCAATTTATTTTTTGCCCAGTGTTGTTTGCGTTAATTATAAGCATTTTATTTCTTACGCATCAGTGGACAGGTTCCCCTTAAGAGAGGAAAAACATCTGTTTCGTAGAATTACCCCGGTAGAAGGTCATGTTTGGTGGGTTCTGCTTACTCGTATGTGACAGGTGGCAGCTGTATGACTGTAGTTTTGTCCTGTAAATCTGCATGTTGGTTTCTGGCCTCAGTCAGTGGGTCAGTGGTGTTTGTGATGGGTGAATTTGCGAGTGAAGGCAGGGAAAGTCTGTGCACATCACGGGTCATTTAGACATGCAAGATATATAAAATAATAAGCTCCAATCGTTTGAGCTTTGCTAAATCAGTGCACCATAATAAACATATGTAAGTAAGTTGTCTGAGTGTGATATATCACCATGAAACAAACTGCACCCTTATCAAAAATCTATAGCTATTGATCAGTGTGGCAGCAGAGGTCAGAAAAGTTTCAGACAAAAGAGGTGAGGCCCTTGCCCTTATCTGTCTAAATCACTCTGTGGCAACAGGACTTCCTTTGGCGCAACCATTTCCCTCTGATCTGGTAATGAGAAGTACTGTTATTCAGGATTAGGCTATTACTGTGACATTTTACCATGGTCTTCCCAGCAATCCCTATTGCTACAATAGCACATACACCCACTATACTGCTACTATTTATTTAAATGTCAAGTGTTCCCAGTGTTGTCTCAAATGTTTTTCAGAGTCTTGTTGGTTGTTCAACTTGATCAGCCAGTTCATCTAACCACATGTAACAGACTGGAAGTTTGAGCGCTGTCTATTTTTCTGTAGTACTGGAAACAAATGAGTCCATGGTCAAGACAATTAGTAGTCTTTTAGTATTAATTGGTGTATCTTACCAGGATTTCACCATTAGATGACATTGAAATCTTGACAGGATAGCACCTTGTTTGTTTCTAAAGCCATAATAAAATATCTTTTTGTGCCTAAGTACAGTTTAGAGGATTGCTTACTAAATCTGCCCCAAAGAAAATCCCTCTGTTCATTTGTTCTCTGTAATTATACTGAACAAAATTATAAATGCAATACTTGTTTTTGCCCCTATTCATCAAAGATCAAAGACTTTCTGTATGTACACAAAAAATCTATTTCTCTCAAATATTGTTCACATATCTTTCAAAATCTGTGTTAGTGAGCACTTCTCCTTTGCCAAGATAATCCATCCACCTCACACTGTGTTGCACTGCGTAAGGCAAATGGTGGTCAGACCAGATAATAACTGGTTTCGGACCCCCCCCACCCCCAATACATTGAAAATGCACATTTTTGAGTGGCCTTTTTCTTGTGGCCAGCATAAGGCACACCTGTGCAATACCCATGCTGTCTGATCAGCATCTTCATATGCCACACCTGTGAGGTGGATAGATTATCTCGGCAAAGGAGAAGTGCTCACTAACAGATTTTGACAGATTTGTGAGCAATATTTGAGAGAAATAGGCCTTTTGTGTACATAGAAAAAGTCTTAGATCTTTGAGTTCAGCTCATGATGAAAGAGGGGCAAAAACAAAAGTGTTGCATTTATAATGTTGTTCAGTGTACAACAATGATGTATTGATTTTACATGCCAACGTGTTCTTTTTTTTTAAAGATGAATGGAGTGCCTCATGTCTGTCTTTTTGCCTCTTCCCTGGTCTCTACCTCAGCACTTGGTCCAGTGGGATGCTGGGAACCCAGAATGTTTGCTCCAGCTGGTGAAGGAACTTATCCAGCAGTACCACCACTACCAGTGCCAACGTCTGCGTGAAAGCTCCAGGCTGCTGTTTGAGTATGATAGCCTGCTGGAGGATCCCAACTACGGGCGCAACATGGAGATTTACGCTGGACGCAAGAACAGCTGGGTAGGCCACTGGTTAATGTTTGTGATGTACTACAAAAAAGTCACCAGAAACATCATCAAGTCATGTTATACCTATAAGAACTTTCTACCCTGGAAACACTGTTCATATGTTTTCCCTATAGCTTGGTCAGTCTACAGTCTTCAGATTTAATAACAGGATTGACTATCCTATATACTGCTATGCCATTATACAAAAAATACTATTTATACAGTCAAATTATTATATATAACACACACAATTTTGTGTGCAGACAAAAATCCATTCTTTTTATCACAAGTATTGTACTTCGCTACATTTCAAGTCCCATCTGTTACACAGTAAACACCAAAAGTCACTTGAAAAAGTGTGAGCATGGAGCAGATCAGTGAGGTGTGAGAGGCCTTTCTACTGTTTTTGACAATAATCTCTGTCGCAGCTGTGACTGCGTAGCTCTCAGTCAGCAGTAACTGCCGTGGGACAGACAGGTTGAGTTGACAGGTGATAGTATGCATTGAGCAGAGAGGAGGACCTTACAGAATGCCATTCAGACAGGTGAGTACACTTGTTGATGGATGTAACACACTCTTGAGATCACGTCAACAACCATTGTGTAGCGCTACAATGTAGTGTAGTGTGTGTTGCCCTGTAGTGTGTAAAAACAGCTCTCTCTATGTGTAATGTGTGTGTTTGTGGCTGCAGTCGCTGTCAAGTTGACATTGTTTATACTCGCCTGTGTTGTCTGCCTTGAAATGGAATTTGTTGTTGGATTGGACATAAGGGCTCGGTGGCATGATGTTGGTCCACTTGTGCATACATTTAAAGGTGGTGTTTAATTTAACTGTAGAATCATGTATCTTACAACATGTTTACTTCACCCTTAATTAGCGCTAGGCAATCATGATAATTATGGCAATGTAATTTGACATGCTTTATTTGAATCATAAACAAATTAGCACTTAATTTTTCCATTAAGATATTTATTTTGTTGAGGAAAAGGGACTGAAAAAAGACTTTACTTAATTTTACATAAGTATTTTTTTTTTTTTTATTATTTTATCTTAATTGTTTCGGATGTTCTTCCTCTGATTTGTTAAGTGATCCACTGTTAGGCAAGTTTTTGTCATGTTCTGATCACAAAGGACAGTTTAAAACCACAATTAACGATCTGATTTCTTCAAAAAGCAAAAATCAGCATTTCAAATCGAAAGAAATGATGATTTGACATTTATCGTGATAATTATTGATATCGAATGGTATGAAATTTTTTATCGCGATAAAAGCTTTGGCCCTGCCCTTAATGTAAAGTAAAACAGTAAAAAGTACATTTTAAATGATTTACTTTTTATATAAGTATTTTTGATTTTTGTTTGACTAAACTTAACTTATGAATGCATATTAACTAGAGTACAATACTCTAGTACTATTTCCATCCCTGGTAATAAGACTTCCTGTTTGATTAGATCAGAATGTTTGATTTGGAACTTTTATTTTGAACAGTCAGGATATGTTTCCATATGGTACATGATTTTTTCAGATCATTGTATCATCATGATGGCATCTGTAAAGACACATTTGTTAGGATATGACAATAACTCATGAACATTACACATTGCAATTGAATGTTGACACCATCTTGTACAAGGTAGAAGGATAGAAGAATGCTGATTAGGGCTAGGTATCACACTTCAGTACTTTTTTAGTCCTGACCAGACAGTTCCCTTAGACCAGTTCAGTTCAGATCAGATCTAATTGTCTCTTGAGGGGAAATTCATTTTATAGCAAGGCAGCATAAAATGTACATCTTTGAGCGATGACATTCGCTACCCTGACTATGTTGCTCAGTTTTGTCCTGTTTCGCACATTTATATTCCCATACCAAGAAATCAGTGAGATCAGGACTGACCTCATTGATATGATGGATCCATAAAATAAAATCAGCTTTCTGCCATTAAAGACATTTAGTCTCTGCAGAAATTAAGTCTTTGTTGCCCTTTCTTGTTTATTGCCTCAGTGTTCACTTCAAAGCTGTATGTACCAATATATGTACCAAAGTACTTCTAGCTCTCAGCAGTTTCCACTTCTTCTTTTCAACACTGGTTTGAGAGGGTTATGGTTTTCTGAAGTCAGTAACCATATCTTCTGTTTTTGTTCCATAACACCACTGTATAAGACCACTGACCACATGCCCACTTGAATACTCACTTTTCTAAAGCAGACTGTCATATGCGAACTGAAGAATGTGCCTGTCTTTGTATTGTCTTCCACAGTCCTTGGTGTAGAAACAGAACAGTGTTATCCTTTGAGGTCAACAAAGTGAAGAAGTAGCGCTATCAAAGTAGAGTATCAAAGTGTGTCATTTTTTAAGTAGCTGTTTGGAAATCAGAAAACTTTTCTGACTTTAGACTATGATTTATTAAGGCACAGTTCTTTTTAAACACTTTGCTTTGCGCAGTTTGGCATATTTTGTTGCATCTAAAAAAGAGGTTTTAAGGGTGTTTGTGTTGTTTGTAGCCGCTACAAAAACTTGGATATTGTATTGGCTCCAACACTGGAAAATTTTAAACAATATTGATAATAATTCTATCTGCAGACTTAATGTTCCCGCTTGTTTCATGTATGTCGTTGCCTCTGTTTCTTGTCCTCCAGACGGGAGAGTTCTCAGCCCGTTTCCTTCTTAAACTCCCTGTGGACTTCAGCAACATCCCCGTCTATCTCCTCAAGGTAACTAACCACCAAACCCCATTAACATCCTGACTCACAATCAATGTACACACCTTCTTCACATTATGAGTGCATACAGTACGTACACATGGCAGACTTGCAGACAGTACTGCAGACGTGTTATTCTGGTAGATTCTGTCAAGACATGAACTTGCTATGGATATGAGGTATGATTGTTTATGTGTTTGTGTGTCTCTATATGTTTTAATGTGTGCAGTGATAACAGCGGGGTTTATTTAAATGAACTGCAATGTGCGTGCGTGCGTGCGTGCGTGCGTGCGTGCGTGCGTGCGTGCGTGCGTGCGTGCGTGCGTGCGTGCGTGCGGACTCCAGTCTTGGGGGCTGCGAGTTGACTAATCAGCAAGCCGTCACTCTCGATCTGCTTTGAGCCGCGTGGTGTCTGGAGGCAGCTTAGCCCGAACACTCTCTCTCACTCTCACTCTCTCTCTCTCTCTCTCTCTCTCATATATCAGTGATTACCCCTCTCTCACTCTCTCCCTTATCTCTAGTTCTCTTTTCTCTGCCTCTCCCCCTATCCTTGTCTGCCTACATGCTGGCCTTTTCCTGCCTGGCCTTTGTTTGTGAAAGGAAATGATGGTAAACATAAGGGAAACAGCAACCATCATCAGCCTCACATCAGCCTTTGTCCCCATGTCTCTCAGACCTGGAGCACTGAGACTTGTCTCTCTCTCTGCAGGCTTTGAGTGGACTCATTCAAAGTCAATGTCCTACTTCACTGCATTGCTGGTCATGATATTTATGTATGCATTTATTCTTGAATTTATTTATTTATTTTATCCGTGTGTCTTGAGGCAGGGAAGTTTCGAGACTCAGCCCTGAGGGGAGCTATATTGGTGAAATTATTTCAAACAAGAAAATGCTGTCACTTGCTGGAGGTTTCTATGCAAAGGCTCTCAAAAAGGAGGCAGACACGCTGACACCTTTAACCAACTGGTGGTGATAGCAGCATTGACACAATGTTGTCAAAGAAGAGAACTCTGTAATATTTAGTGATTTTATTAGAGATGAAATCTTGGATATGGATGTACATTCCTGTCACCCTAATCACATCATGTTCTCTGCTGCGCACACACAAACACACACTGCTCACAGTATTATGCTGTATTTGGCAGCTAGGGTATACATAGTATCACCACGGGAGCGCTTGAAGACTAAGGAAGAGTATTGACTCGCAGAGAGGAAAGTAATGAACATCAGCCCACACCTTGTCCACCTACGCATTACAGAGCAACGGGATTATGCGGCGTATAGGCTGGACTCTAAGAACACAAGTGTACTGTACGCCAAACCGATGACCTGAATTTTCAGTTTGACAGTTGTCGTGCAATTAATTCTTTCAGTCTGAAAGCTGTCTGGAGTTAAATTTGTCTGTGCATTACACATTCCCTAATGGTACAGAGCAGGTGAAGTGCAATTCAATACTGCTGTATGTCCTGACTGAGCAGACAGGTATGCCCTATATTTTTTACTTTAAAGAGGCATTGCAACCACGAGTTTGTTGAACTAAAGATTGTTTGTGAACATGGTTGTTCCATTAATAGATTTGACATGGGATTGTCAAAAGCCATTGATCGTAACAGAGTATAAGAAATAAAATGCAAGACACTCCGGGCCAGATTTACTGCAGGTTTTGCACCTGTTTTAAAGCTGTAGATTTGATGCATTCTACTCGCATAGGCTATATTTATCAAATCATCAAGTCAACATCCATATCAACACTCTCTCCATCCCCACCTGCTCTGATATCTGTGTGTGTGTATTTTTCATTTGTCTTATCACATCACTTTGATTTCCTTTTTATTTCATTTCCTTTTTCCTTTTCGTGAGTGTGTTTATGGTGTTCTTGTCTGTTAATAAAAAGGTACCGTAAGTAGGTGTGGAAAAAATGCTGTAAAGTAAGAATACTTTCAAAAACAGATAAGTTAATATATTTTATCACTTAACAAAATGCAAAGTGAGAGAACACAAGTAAAATCTAGTCAAATCAATATTTGGTGTGATCAGCAAAATTTCTTTTAGGTGCACTTATACATAGTTTTTGAAGGAACACAGCTGGTTGGTTGGCCCAAACATCTTTGGGAACTACCCACAGTCCTTCAGTTAGGCAGGCTCAGTTGCTTCTATTTCACCATGTAATCCCAGACAGACTTGATTATGTTGGGATCAAGGCTCTGTCTGCCCCATACCATTAGTTCCAGGACTCCTTGTTCTTTTTTACGCAGAGGATAGTTTTTAATGACTTCCACTGTATGTTTGGGGTTGTTGTCAATGCTGCAGAATAAATTTGGGACCAATCTGATTCCTCACTGGTGGTACTGCATGCAGAAATGCCTCCCCAAATGTGCAAGTATCCTCCACCATCCAGATATTTTCCAATTCAGACCACCCACTGACATTTTTCTGCATCCCAGTTCCCATGTTTCTATGCATAGTTGAGTCGCTTGATGTTTTCCATGTCGGAGGTATGGCTTTTTGGCCGCAAGTCTGCCATAAAGGCCACTTCTGCTCAGACTTCACCGGACAGTAGCTGGGTGTACCAGGGTCCCACTGCAGCTCTGAGCACTATGTTTCTTTTGGATAATTGTTTAATCATACACCTAACAACGTACATACAGAATCCCTGACTTTGTGCAAGTGTACCTAGAAGAATTAATGCTGTTTTAAAGACAAAGGGTGGTCACACCAAATATTGATTTGTTTTAGATGTTTCCTCTATTTTACTCACTTTGCATTTTGTTAATTGATCAATGTAATCTATTAAAATGTCTATTTTTGACAACATTTTTTCCACACCTGCATAAACCTTTGGCACAGTACTGTGTAACATAATATATACTAATTATAATATCATCATGAGCCCTCGATTTTTAAATTAATAATTATAGTTTAGATAGAAAAGTAAGAAAATCCTGCGCACTTGCAGAATGTGTCTGGAGGGCAGTACTAGGTTCAGTCCAGAACCTTACTGTTTAATGAACTACTGGCTGCAAACTCAATGCAGCTCACATTTACTTAGTGAATCTGGCAGTTTTTAGTTTACTTTTCATCTGCTGTGCAAAAGAATCACGAACAGACAACAGCATCATTAATTTAGTGGGACCACTGTGTTGACGCAGCATGGGTGCTGACGCAGAGAGTTGTCCAGCAAAAAAGTTGAACCTGGCTCAAGTGGTGCCATAATGCAATGCAATCTGGTAAGGCGCTCTGTTCACATTTCTGAAAGTGCATGTTCTTGGGCTACATGAATACAGATTTTTATTGTACCTGGTGATCATCACAATTAAACCAAACTCCCTGGATCAAATTTTATTATCTCACTGATACCTGAATTTACACAACCCCGCCAGCGTAGCCTCTTCCATTATTTTAACACAGGGCTGTACAGTCTAAACGCCCCCTTAGCCTTCATAATGGCTTCCATGCTATTCAAGAGCAGATCATTCTATACAAAAGAAGTAAACCCTTCAAAAATCAAAGGTGATGCTTTTCAGACAGAATATAAGCCATCAGCCAGGTACTGTAGGTAGAGGTCAGACTGTAGACCCTGATTTGAATCAACATCCTCATCAAATCCATGGATGTCCTTGCTTGAGGATGGATGGTCTGGCACTGAAGCGGAAATCTGTTCAGATTGGCTACTCTGCACTGCTAGTGAACGCCGAGATGTTGCTGGTGGGCGCAGAGCCGTGGAGGACGACTGTTACCTGGAGCGAAGCATCCGCGTGGTCTGAGCTCACCATAGTGGACATGTTTACCTTCCTGCATGGAGCCTCGGGGAGGGGGGAGGAATGCACGTTTATTTATTTATTTATTTATTTATTTATTTATTTTAAGGGGGCAGCCTGTCATAGTCAAAATGAAAGCGTGGGAAGGACACTGAGAGCGGAGATGAAGGGAAGATAGTGAAATGCATGCAGATGGATGTTGGCAGGTTTCTTCCCCTTTAAAGGGCATGTGGGGGACCTTTTGGGCACTGTTTTAGTGTCTCATCCTTAGATCGTGCCGTGACCTCTTGGTTGTCACCCGTTTGGAGTTGCTTTTACTCATACTCTCTCTTTTAGTACTGGCTTTGACCCACTGCATGGCATATTTGTTGATATCAGTTAGCTCCTTTACTGTGATACTGTGAGTATCATTTGTTATTGTGTAGTTAATACATCCATTCTGTAAGGTTATTAGACATAAACTCTACCATGTTTCTTAGTTTGTCTCATTCTGCTCCAGGATTCTCCTTAAACCCAGAGAACAGCTTATTATGTTTCCAGTTACAGCTGTGACCTTTTCGTTAAAAGATGTTCCTTCTTCATCTCACTAGGCCGTCTGTCCGTCCGTCCTCGCCCTGTAGAGTACATACGTATATGTGCAGCAGCGCCTTGCCTCTAAATGTCCACACTGATCAGCATGAAGTGACACTACATTCGTGACTGAGCCCTCTGCTCTCGCTTCACTTGAGGTTTGTTTCCCCCACAAGCACTGACCCATGTTACCAGCTCCGTGACGGCTGTGCGTGCGTGCATGCGTGCGTGTGTGTGTGTGTGTGTTAGAGAGAGTGTGTATGGTTGGGGGGCTTAAGAAGCTGTCATTGATCTAACAGGATGTTTCAGGTGACCCAAGTCTTATGAACTAACTGATGTCTGCTGTGTAATAAGTAGCAATATGTAAAGATAAGCAAGAATTTTACAAACTGCAAACAGAACATCGATTTAACTAAATAAATGATGGGTTCTTTATTGTGTGGTGATGCGCCTCCATTCCCCATCTTTGTTTGCACACATTTTCAGCACACTTCAAGGAATAGTCCAACATTTTCGGGGATGTGCATGTTCGCGTTCTGATACGGAGGTTAGATGGAAAGACTGACACCGCTAATATCTGTCTGTTCAGATTTTGATACTACAGCCAGAAGTGGGTTAGCTTTGTTTAACACAAAGACTGGAAACGGGGCAAAAAAGCTCTGAGCAGTTGCCAGGCATCCAGCGGAGACTCGAGGAAGTTACAGGCCAGCCAAGAAATAGTCTGGCACACAACTCTCCTGTAAAATAGTAAATTGAAACACTTCAGTTTTTGTACTGATTAATCAAACTATAATATGTTAATTAATGTGTAGGCAGGCAGATTTTGAATGTCACGTTCAGACAGGCCAGCTGTTTCTCACTATTTTTGTGCTAAGCCAAGCTAACCGGCCGCTGGCTGTAGCCTTACATTAAACATATATGAGAGTGGCATCGGGCTTCTCATCCAACTCTCTGCCAGAGAGCAAATAAACATATTTTCCAAAAAGTGGAACTATCGCTTTAAGGGCAGATTTGTATTTGTACACGTTTGAATCTTTTTTATCCTGAGCCTTTCTATTGCCCAGCAACGGGTATTCCACTCCCCCAGGTCAATTTTGCTTCATGCAAAACTGACCTGAGGGAGGGCTGCATTGAGCCCTGAGCATTCCTGTATCCTGGTTTTGTCTGTACAAGCTGTGCATGCTTCAACAAGAGCACTTACATCTAATTATTTTTACTCTAATTATTTTTGGTCCTGCGTCCTCGCCCCCTCCCCCGCCCTACACACACACACACACACACACACACCACACACACACACTTTAACCTTCTGAGCTCCACAGGCAGCAGCTGACAGGGGAGGGTCAGGGTGAAGCAGAGCCTTGGGCTCTCGTTCTGTCTTTTCATTTGTGGTGCCAGCGTCACTGACTCGATTATTTCTCTACTTCCTTTTCATTTCCTGCCTTTTTTTTTTTTATTCTTTCATCCAAATATCAACTCTTGAATTAGCCCTGAGCAAATGTTGCATTTCCCAAACAATGCTAGATAGGTACATTTCTATTACTATTAGGTTATTTCTTATTTCACCATTTAATTGTACTGAATTCTCCACCTTATTTTAGTGTATACTTACTTGAATCTGATCAACTGCTGTTTGAAAAAAAAAAAAAAAAAANTTTCGTTCAGGCTTGTTATTCTTTTCCCTGTATGTGTCGGTTCTGTTCTCCGTCAGCAGTATGTTTAATAAAGTCGACTGAAAACCGAAACGCACAGGAGGCTTGTTGTAAATGTTGTAGCCTATTAAAATGATCGAAACCAGCTTAGTACTGAAAGACACTGGCACTGGTGTGTTCACTGTTGCTTTACGTGTTTTATGCTTTTAAAATGTCTGCGTCTTCTAACATAATACCGGTTAATATCTCTTTCTCTCTCAAATGATTCAAAATGCTAAAATCAGTCGCCAGCCGTTAATACACCTGGGCGTGATCTGATCAGCTGTTCTGATCGGTCTTTATAGAGACCACAGATCAAATTATTAAGACCCTTACTCCTAATGGTCCTCTTAAAATGGCATCCTTGGGGCTGTGTTTAACAATCGGCAATGTCTTCCATGTCAGTAGCACCCTTCTTCCACCACCCCTCAAGGGCACAGTGGAGCAGCTGAGGACAAATTAAGGGTATAGCTGGGACTGACAAAAATGTCCAGTCTCACTGTGTCTGCAGAGGACCTTTGACAACATTGTCATGGTACATGATGACAAGAAAGCTCTTTTCTTGTGCATAATAATTCAGTTTTGGTTACACCTTGTACTTTAATCATTTCACACCGCTTAAACAACATGCAGTTGTGATTTTGTTTTGTATTTGTGGTCTTTTGCATTTGTGTGGTTGGCACTTGCCAAATTGCTCAAGGACATGAGTTTATAATGTAATTTGAATGATTAACCTCTTCTCAAAGCTGCTGCCTTTTTTACGCAGAGATTTTTCTCTGCATAATTCCTGTCTTGACACCACCTATAGCCTAACCCATAGCATGTTTAAATGTCTCCTTACAGTTTTAGAGCTAAATGGGTTATGAAGAGATCAAATGTGAACCAGCACTGAGAGCATGAGGTCAGCTTTTGATTAAATCAGGGGGATAAAAAAGTAGGTGTTCTTTATTCAAATCAATTGATGTTACCATCCCACTCTTCACCTCTTTTCATTGGCTGATATTGTGTGTCTCAGAGTGAGGTTTTGAATAGATCAACGGCAGTCGGTCATGGCCAAGTAATGAACTCCTTTACAGCAAATGATGCAACCTTCATTTGAGCAGTAATCTGTGGAGTGTTTGCAGTTGAACAATGATGCTGATGAATATGTGTCATCCTGTTTTAAGTGGGTTTACAGCAAACCTGAGTAATGATACATCTTTGTCATTAAACTGATATGGAAAATATCTCTTTTCAAGATTTATGAAACTCATAACATTGCATTTGAATTTGAATTTGTGCTCTGAAAATAGTTAATTTATTGTATTGGCCTTCAGCTAATGCTTTGTTTAAAAAAAATGAAGTAATAGAAGTAATTCCACTTGCCTATTGCTACAGAAGCGCAGCCAGTAAATGTACAGTTATTGTCAGTGCAAAAACTTTGTTGTTTATAAATGTCAGAAAATTGTTGAAGAGGCCTTTACATTTTCCCCAAAGGCCAAGAGGATGCCTTCAGATTGTTTTTTTTTTGACCAACCAACAGTCCAAAACTCAAAAAAAAATTAGTTTGTAATAATAGAAAACACAGAAGCACAGCAAATCAACAGCAAATCTCAAGATTGAAAAGCTGGAACCAAAGAATGTTTTGCTTAATAAATTACCAAAATGATTGATCTGTTGTTGACATCGCACACAGTAGATGATTTGATTGCTTCAGGTTTAGTGTTAGCCCATCTTGGAACTCCAGTTCTCTTAATACTTCCATGGATGGAAATTAATCTGTTAATATTTGTACATTTTAGGTATTTTCTCATTTGATTTAAGGGTAAATTGGGATTTGTCAAGTAATTCCACTGTTTTCATATTTATTATTTAACAACAAATGCCATTGCTTTCAATGAAATTGCTTGGCAAAGACAGCAGATCCCTCTGATCTGTAACACGTTGGCCCAATACAGGACTTTGAGCCATTTTGCTTCACTCTCTGAATGTTATACTTTTATACTTTTATAAGTGACAGTCCTTTGCATTAACCTGAACTTATTTAAAGCTGTAAAATTTAGCTACAGAATTACCAGAATTTTCTACATGACATGTACAGATTGTGCCCATATAATATTAAACCATGTGAACCAGAAAAAAACATTAAAATCCTTTAGAGTAGCATATATAGAGCCATGATTCCAAGTCTTATCAATCTGAGCACCTGACTACTCCTTTAAAAAACACTCTCAAAACCTCCTCTTCACAAAACCGAGATTAAGGGAGCTGGAGAGTGACACAAAGCCACTTATGTGACGGCCTACACCACTGAATCACCACTAGCAATGGAGCACCTTTGGGGTATTCCAGCCCGGCATTCATGCTTGTTTGTGTGTTTGTCCAAATGTTTCTTTTTCACTGGGACACGGTGGCTATCGCGGCTTTCCAAGAGATAAGCCATAAGCCTCATTGGTTTGCAGCAGCTGCCGTTACCTTACCCTTCCGGTTGCCACATAATTGTTGCTCCTTTCTCAACCGCTCATGGGGCTTTCGTTGTTGCGGTTTTCTGTCCAGTTTACGTCCCTCTCTACGTGGCAGTTGAGCTTTTGGAGAAGTCGTGGCTGAAGATAGCCCGCTGCGTCACATGATGAGTCTTTCACAACTCTCTGCACAGACCTGGAAAACAACACTGTGGCCACTACGCACACACACACACATCCCTTTAGATCCATTAAGTCTATGATTAAAATGGCTCTCAATCAGCCGTTTAACGCTGACCGTGTTGTCTATACTGTCCGTTGTGTCATTTGCTATGTCTTGAACAGAGCATGGAATTCAATAGTGCTTGTGTCTGCTGTGCACACCTTATTTTTTGACTGCTTGTTTGACCTGCTGGTTGTGGTTTTTAGCACATATCTTCACATCAGGTAAAAAAAGCTGTTGTTTGTAAATTGAATAGAATTAGCTGTTAACCAGATTACGTGGTCTAAAACGACTATGGTGTTACCAATTATGGTGATCACATGATAAAAGAAAGAGAAAAAAAATGACCTAATGGTCACCTTCCATCCATTACCTTTTTGTCTTTCTATTCTCGGCCTGTCTGCTACTATGAGAGAAAGCTCGGGCCTGTGCGTGACTGTTGCGCATTTGGTGCCAAAGCAAGTGGTTGTAATTTGTGGCCTTGCCGTGCCCTTGCACGGTAAACACTGACTAAGAGCTCAGGAATCTTAAGAGCTATAAAATAATTGCAGGTTACTCCCATAATGCCCAGAGTGTTCTGCTCCTTGCCTCAGCTCTTCCTCCTCTGTCTCGTCCCCCTATCTTTTTTTTTTTTTTTGCACAGCCTCTACTGGTGATATGCAAAAAGAAAAAAAGAAAATAATTTAGTCTCTGAGGTGACATAAAGGTTTAGCAAGTGCTTACTGTCCTGCAATAGCTGTTTAGGATGCTAACAAAAAGAGTCTAGATTTTTTAATTTTGATTTAAAGCAAAACTCATGATTTAATATTTCAGTTCATTTTCATTATTTAATAAAAATTTTCAACACATAAATCCCTTTTAGATGAATATGATACAGTAAAAGTTGTTAGTATTGCTTGAGAAGATTTTTACAGTGGTTGCATTTCTCTTATTGCAAATGCTTGTGGTCGGGTGTGAAGCCTACACCACATTTCCCAGAGACAGTAAGCGATCTGCAATGTCATGGGACTCTTTGTTTGATATGAGCATACTGTATGTTCTAATATCTCATTTGAAATTTACTACGTCCAGTAATGAAAATGCAAAGCCAGTCTTCAGCTATGTTTGGAATAAATGCAGGGTAAACCAAAGCATATAACCATATCAAGATGCATTCATTTTGTGTTCGTAGAGCTTTTTGAAAGTCCTGTTGCTGACTGATGTCCTATCTGTGTCGCACTGAGACATGGCATTTAGTAGGAAAACAAGTTGCCCAAAAGACATCGTCAAGTAATTGCCAGTTTGGGCTTCACTAATGCAGTGTACCACTGAAATCTGAAAAGGCCAGCCAATGCTTCCACGGAGATAAACAATTATGTGGCTTTTAAATGGTAGATATATTATACCTTGGTAGGCTCTTGCAGATGAATTTAAATGTCAGGCGTAACAGCTCTAAAACGGAAATAAAAAGGTAGAGAGGAGAAAGTGTTAAAATATATATTTTTATTCTTAAGATATTATTTTATCTTTTTGCGTTTTTTATGGTTAAACTATAACAAAAGTGTGATTACTGATTGTTTCATTACTTAATTTTCTTCTAATGGCCTATTACAAAATTATACAATATGGACAATATCTGCTTTTGATGGTGATCAGTCCACACAGGAAATGCACATCCGTCTCCTGAGTTTGCTGACACAGTAAACTGAAACTCCTCTGTTGCAAGCTGGATACAGTTGCAAAAGAGAAGGACACAGTGGGTTGGGGGTTATTATCTAACAAAAGTTTCATCAGTCCTTAGGTTAATTTAAGGGTGAGAAGACCAATAAAAAGAAATGCATAGACCCCATCAAATGCTCATTGCAACTGTTATTCACTAAAATACTAAACTGTTATTCATTAAAATACGTTAACCATACATTGGACATGTTTTCATTAAATAACACATTTGATACTTTGTGGCAGCCATTTGCTTGGTATCAGACCTGTATCACTTGCTAATCCAAACTCAGCATTTCCTGCAATGTATCTGTTGCTGAGAGTCAAACTGACGGTGAACACCAGTTGCTCTTCTGCTGCATTGAACATTGAAGCATTAAACCACACTTGCTGTTATCCCCAATAACCGTAGTTATCACCAAATCATCCAGAGCTGAAATCTTAAGGGTATTAAGTTCAAAGAATCATGAATATTTAATTTAAGAAAGCTAGTTGATTTGTTTGTTTATGTAAAATTGGACATTGCTTATTAATTAACAGGGGGTTAGCTTACTGTGTTAGCTAAGCAGCTAACTGTTCCCCGTATCACATATTAATCTTTTAACACATTCTTGCGTCATTAGGTAAGATACACAATTAAAGCATTTTACAAATTCCCCCTCTTGGTTGTCTCACACACAATTTAGAAACCTAAAAAAAAGATTCTCCATTGACATCAAGATGAGTTTTTAAGATTGTCTCAGATTATTCTACAAGCCAATTTTTCCTTACAAACTAGGCCTTTGCTGATTTCTTCTATTTTTTAAATGTTGGTAGCTTGAAGTTCACCTTAAAGCACCCATAGTCTAAAACCTGTCCGCCATAATTAGAAAGCAGGGCACTGAGACTGAATGTACCTGTGGTCTATTGATTGAAGTCTGTAATTGCAGGTAATTGTCGGAGGTCCAGAACTTTGGATCGGATTTGTTCTGTTCACAAGCTCCATGGATTTGAGAGCCCTGCTGTGATTACTGCCAGGTGGTTTAACATCTGGTACTCCACAGCTTTCAGCCTTCTGAGAAAATGTCATACAGTGAGAGAGTTAAAGAGAGCCTGGGTGAAGTTGCTCCTGTTAATAGTAACATGCTTTCATCTCACTTGTTTCAGACTGTCACGAAGACATTACACAGTCATACGGTGGCCATAGTGCTGAAATCAAAGAACACCTGTGTGCTAGCATGTAAACACATAATGTTTGGGGCTAACTGTCACAGATGCACACAGTATAATGTTTTTATTCATTAATGCATGCAATCCCTGAAAAGCACCTGTTGTAGTGAAAGCACTTGATTCATATCACAGCTGCAAATGTGTTCTGCTTCCTCTAAACAGCAAACAGTTAATTGCATCACCCAAAAGCAAAGCCCTGTCTCAACTGACATTTATGACGTGCAAGAGAGATCTGTGACCTTCAAAAGTGCTTACAAAACTGCCATTATTAGATGAAATGAAATGCCCTCAGGTGGTGTTTTCCCCCCCTCTGTTTCCAACCTCTGCTTTCTGGTAGAAAGTGTTTGTTTTGTTAACTAATCATATGAATTCATTAACATTAAAAGTCATTTAGTTAATTAATCATGGAGAATGCACCTGTGTGAGCAGGAGATTTGAGGCCGTAGTCTGAAACAGTTGACAGGTACGTGTCAGGAGGCACCGTTTCTTGTCTTTATTCTAGAAAAGAATGAATGCCTAATTATGATGAAGTGGTGTCATACATTTTGACAAAACATTACCAATACTATAGGGTCTTATTATATTTTTAAAAATTGAGCCTTGCTTTTAACAAAGTGCTGTCCCAGTTCCCATACAGTGTTTTTAACACTTGCAAGCTCCTGCACTGAAGCACCTTAAATGGTCACAGAAGTGATGTAAATTAAAGCCTGTGTGTATGGTGGACATTGGGAATCGGCCTAAGAAAACATTATGAAAGAAGAGTGTAGTTCTCTGGAAGTTCCAGTTCTCTGGAAATGTCCCGGTTACTGAAAGGAGGAGTCATTTCAGTCCTGATCTGGGTTACTGTAATAGTGTAACTGTGCTAATTAATCATACTGATTGGAATTGTATACAAGTGTGAGGTCATTATATATTACAGCACAGTATGACACCAGCGAATTGCCTGGAATAGATATGACTGAGCATGGAGACAGCTGAATGTACTGTAAACTGTAAAATCCTAAAAGCAGTAAGTCCATAGAAACCAGAAAGTACTTTATCCATGCTCTTGTAAATATCAATTAGTGGTTGGTGATGCCCACACCCTGAAACACCCAGAGCACCTAATGTAAATATTTGAACTTTGGGTTATGACATAACCATTGCTGCTAAACTGCAGTAGCAGCCTGCTGCTGGCTCATCTTGTTTTTAGTTTCTGAGAAGGTGGCGATGTTAATATCTAAAAGCAAACCAGCCAAGAGAGTTGTGTTTTTTTAAATCTAACTTCCATTTGTAAAGGACCTTGTTTAATATTAAACACAAGCGTTTCCATTTGATGTATTGTGTGAGTGAATTAGAACACAAACCACACAGGAAACATAATACTAAAACACAGCAGTATATCAACAGGAAGTGTGAAACTGTGTGGGCATGTGCAGGCTGTGCTTGATAGTCATCTCACTCACTCTCCTGTTTTATTGCACCTGCCAGGGCAGGGCACCTCAGGCAGGACTTGAAATAAAGCATCAGGGCTTACAAGCTTAACCCTACTGTTGTGTCCAAAACCACTGCCCATTATAGGTGATTATAAATCCATATAATACATATATGTCATATAACTTAACTTCTTGTGAACATTACAGGTTTTGAACCTCTGTGTTCTATTCATGGCCTGGGCTTTAGGCCGCGTTGACCTGACTTCATACAAGTTGTTTTTGAGTAAAAGAAAGCCTAATGGATTTTGACAAACAAATATTAGAGAATACCGGATCATATTCCTCCTCTGATGCATCTTCACTCCACCTCACCAGTGTCATGATCAAAGATATGATCAAGATGCACACATGCAGTCGTTTAGTCGTGCTGCCACAATTGGGAGCAAGCCCTCAAAAAAGCTTTTTATACCAGGGCTATGAGAGAAGTTCTATATATTATCTTTATTGATTTTTATTAATTTGATTGAATTGTTTGCATTCAGGACATGTAGTAAAGCCACAAATGTAATAAATATAACAAGCTCAGAGGGTTGGGTTATTAGTTTGGAGACGGGTGGCAATTTCTTTGTGTCACGTCCTCACCCCGTCGGTGCGCTTCCATCTGACCCATCACTTGCAACAGCAACCCTGGTGCTACATTGACAGGCTGCTTGTCAGAAAGGTCATGCCCGGAGGTGGAGGAATCAGCCATTCTCCATCATTCCCTTTTGTGACACATGACCAGTGGCACCGGAGCCTCGACGCATAATGAGGAGGTTAGCAGCAACAGAAAACGTGAGCTCCTTGACCTTTCATTTCTTTCACTTTCTCTTCGCTTTATGACAGCTCCTCTCTTCCCGCCTGCTTTTCTCCTCTATGTTTTTCCATTTCCCGTTATAATTATCTTTTATACAGCGCTGCCATACCAAGTTAGTAATCCTCATCAGAGGTGAGAATTCATCAGGGGGCACCTAAGTGCACATCCCATCGATGATGACACACGTTTGGCCCTATTATATCTTCAACAAGGTGTGGGACCATACGCAGTGACTAATGCCACAGAATGCCTCTGACGCTGGTGCATTGATAATTGTTTGCACATGATAAACAAGATATTCCTCACTGTATCTGAGTCATCTCTTGCCTCATGATGTCATGGCAGACATGCAATCAGGGAACATATTTACTCAGTATGTCTCACCCCAGTGGTGATGACACTTGTGGCCATTTGTTTTTATCTGTCACTTTTTTTCACACAGTCTTATTTACATGTGCTGGAAACATACTGTATATGCGGTGAGTGTAGCATTTCTTGCTCTTTCATTTTAGACCAACACATTCTTTTTATCTACTCTTTGTTTAAGAAGTGCTTCCATTTCTGCCTGCGTGTTGAAAAAAGCCCACCCATCATTTTCATGATGTTCTTTACATCTCCATGAATACATATAAATAAAGCACTCATCTTTTATATCAGGAAATGATATATAAAAATGTTACATGCCTTTCAGAAGACATGGAACATTGGAAGCTTCTGTCACCTCTTTTTGAATTGTGCAAGTAAATGGCAAGGAGATGAAGGTGAGCACCTCAGCGGGGTAGGCAAATTAAAGAGAAATCACTGCCTTAGGAGGGGTGGTTAGAGAGCACGGAGCTCAGATCCACTCCCTGATGCTCCAGTGACCCTAATATGACTCCCTGATACCAAAGGTCCTGCCCTCCTCCTGTCTCCCTCGGCAAATCTGCTATTCACAATCACCCACCCCAACCCTCCTCCCCCGCCAAAACCACCCACACTGCGTCTCCAAATGAATATTCCCACCCACCTGCTTGTACCCCCAGCTGAGCTTTAGAGATTTCCAGTATTACAGACTCAGGAGAACACCCCCCCCCCTTCCTCTGTATTTCCTCCATCCCCCCACACTTCTCCCCGCCTCCATGGAATTACTTCTATCTGGCCTACTTTCCGCCCTCGCTCTATATCAACTTATACACTATCTATATGTTGTTTTTCCTGTAACACCTCCAAATGTTCTTCTTCCTAATCCATTGTTTGTTTTTGTCACTTCACCCCTGATGTTATTCAGTTTTCATTAAACTCTCAATTCCTTATCCTTCCGCGGGCCTTGTTCTGCCTTCCGTAGGCTTTTTTATTAACACATTGGTGGCTTCAGGGTGAAATTGTGTCCCCATATGTTTCGTGTCTATGCTCATTTGTGAGTCTTGGCCTTTGCTTACCCTTCCTTGTCTTCAAAGTAGCAGAATCTGGAAGCACATGAACCTGATGAATTGTATTCTCAAACAGATGGAGTACAACATCAAACATACAAGATTGAAGTGGTGCGAGTGATTCTAGTAAATTCTGTTACCGAGGTTAGCAAAATACAGTGATTGGCTAAAAATATTAGCAGCTGCTCATTTTTTAGCTCGTGTCAAGTTTGTGTACTCCCTGTGAGCAGTCAACCAAAGATTTTCTGTGAAGTAAAGGAAGTATCAGTCGACACCACTGTACGATCGCAAGTAGAGGCGTGTTTGATACTTAGGGAGTCATAGGAAGAGTCAGTCATGTGTATTGATAATTATTTTTTACTGTTGATTCAGAGCTTTGGCACACGTTGTGTTTGAGGGTGTGTTGTGTGCATGTAGTGGATATGCATATGGATGCCACAACTGTTTCTGTCTCCTCAGCCAACAGACTTCAACTGACTCTTTTGAGTTGTGGTCATTTATCATTTTCATGGGATCAGGGATTTTAATTGATTCAGGTTCAGTAAGCAGATTCAATTAATGGTTCAGATCAGATAAATTACTGATCATACCCACACCCTAATTTCAAAGCCTGAAAGGGATTAGCAGGATATACGCTATTTGTAAAGGGATGCACAATGCTTAGTTAGTTAGACTGCAGTGATCTCCTTGGCAAGTCAGTTTGCCTCTATTGCTTGTGCATACCACATTAAAATGTAAAGCAAAGCAAGAGATGCATTAATGTTGTTTCTTTAAATAAAAGCCCCTAAATTTCAATATGAACCTCTAAAACTAAATGTAAGCATAAAGCTCTCTATCTGTTATTTTTAAACAAACGTATGTTGCAATATTACATATCACATAACTTTAACCAGTACATTTGTGAGAAAGACTGTTATGATACTCAATAAATCTTCTGGGGAGAATTATAAGGAGGTTACTGTATGATGGGATATTTTGTCTACTATAGCTCCCACGTGGTGTGACAGATTACAGTTGCGTGTTAACACAGGCAATAAAGATAACAGTGAATCTGCCGTTGTCACCAGTCCATAGTAATAAATATCACACTGTTACTCATGCAGTTTAGTTCAGCTACACCTCTGAAATCATTACACATACATGCTGCAGTTTTATGCATTTAAGGTCGATTTTAAAAATCGTAAATGCAAATGGTCTTGAAATTTTTCAAGCCAAGGGAGCAATGTCCTCATCTCATATAGTATGGCGGAGAGAGGGCATGTTGAAACGCATGTCAAATGCATACAGTAGTAGCCTTGTGTATTGGATAGTATGTCCTCAGTGCTGAGACAAATCCGCATGAAAAATGTCATTTCTGTCACGCGCCAAATGATTTGTAATTTCAGTAAAGGCGTTTATTTCACGGTTATTTAGGCCCAATGTCCCATTGGTCCCAAATAGGGGTAAGGGGCGACACTGGTTCAAGTGACCGGAATAGTCTCATTAATGGTGCAGTAGGACAAAAACACCCTGCAACACTGTCAGCGAAGCAATATTAATGCAATTACAATCAATTATCACCCTCAGAAAATGCCACAATAACCAAACCAGTGTGTTAAGCCTGTTAAGTCTAGCACTGGCTTAAAGCTTGCAGTGACTAGTAACGTTTTTATATCCGAGTCTCCAAAGTCAGATAAGAAGGAAAAAGACTGTATTCATTGTGCAAGTAAGCCCTTTTGTAATTTTGAGATTTAAGATCCAAAGAAAGACACATATTACTGTCACCACAAAGTCCAGCAGTCAGATGGCACTTGATGCACGGGTCACTCCGTTGTGTCAAGAACATACTACATGCATTCATTCATTTCTTGAAAACACACAGGCATGCAGTTATCCACATCCAAACACACATACTTGAGTCACCCTTGTGGCTTCGAGCCCTAGCATCACACGCAGTACAGCGAAGGCCAGATCATTGCAGTGACATGCTATCAGTGTCACACTATCAGTGACACTTGGCCACGGTCACACATATGACTCGTGTTTCAGTTTAATAATGATCAGCTTGGTTACGTGTCTCAGTGGCATATTTATTGGTCATCTGCCAGTTATTGTCACAAACAATGTAAAGACTTTTGGCTTGTGCCCCAGCAGAAAGAAGAATATTTAATATTTTTTCCCTTTAGTGTTTTCACACTTATGGAATAACTGGCATTATTGCAGTAGGATGTCAATATGATACTATGCATTTTCTGTCTCAACTCAGATGACTCGTATTGACTGCACTGTTGACCCAGCCGGTCGTATTAACCTGTATTTTACCCATGGTTATGACTCAGACTTATGTGTCTCATTCGATCTCATTTCCAAGCAGTGGATGCGAAGCGCGTGGGTTTTTTGGGGTGGAGACACCACCGATTTAAGTGTTTTGCAACACACTGTACTTGTGACATTAAACCGGATTAGAGTGACTTATTGAAAGGTCATGGTAAAGATCATACCAACTGGAAAAGCTTGACCTCTCAACTGAAGCTGCCCTTAGTGCTGGTGAATTGCAGTTACTGTTCAAAGTCATCTTCAAAGTGACTGTTTTGCTTGTTATACCATTATTTTTACCGCGGTTGAATTTGAGCATAATTTTTTCTGTGGTAACATTTTAAAGGCCTGCTCAAAATTGAACACACAACCGCTAACATTTTCTTTGATTGCTCTAGTCAACCTTCTAGAAATTAATAATTCTATGCGCATGTACTTTAGGACAGAGTAACTAGAATAGCACACAAACAACATTTTTTCTCTGTTGTATATACTTTTTATCAAAACTGGATTTAAATGAAAACTATAAATGGACACCACTTAACACTACATTGCCTAAAGCCTAATTACTGCATAATGTGATCCACCTTACTGACAGTATGGCTGCAGTCACTGACCAATTATCTTGGGAACATTCTGGCAACTGATTCTGGATAGATTGCCATTTGTTGCCACACCCATCATACATAATAAGACTTGTGTGCTCCAGAGAGAGAGGCGCACACGCTTGAGTATATTCTTATTCTTCTGTCTGCAAACACGCCCCATGCACAAAGCTTTTGTGACTGTAGCAACAGGGCAGTGTTTAGGTGTGTTTGGGTCCTGTTCTACCACCGTGGTTCCAGGTGGAGCATGTGTGCTCTGTAATCTCTCGCCTATTGTCCTCATGTCAGAATTAAGCTGTGGCACAGGGTACAAGTATGTGGTGACACAAAGTTGTCTGGTTAATCATCTACCATGCCTGTCTTACATCAGCCTGAGTTACAGCACAAGCTGAGAGTTTGTTGGAAAGGAGAGTTGGAGAAAGAGCAGGACGGACGTGGCATAGGGCTGATATTTCAGAAGAGGACGTTAGGCAGTGGGATCATCATGGCCCCTGGAGTATACCACATCGCTGCTCATCCCCTCCCCACAAGCAGCAGCAGCAGCACCACATCATTAGGAACAATATCCTCAACGCTCTTTCCCAATCAGAACATTTCATGTCATGCAATAAGACATTTTGGCAGCTGCCACCTTGACCCCATGCTTCTCGCCCTCAGGGTGTGATGGTGTAAGTCTCTGTCAAACATATGAAAAGGCTGACACAAACACATAAGTCAGTATGTCAGACTTGAATTCACTATATTCTGTTGAAGGACTCAAAGTATTATTTAACATTTTGTACTGATCAAGGCTTTTTGTTTCCGCTCTATTCAAGGCTCCTGGCATTGAACAAAGAAGATACGTTCTTGTGCAGCTATGTGATGATTGTCAATATTTTTGGGGGACATTAAAATGCATTTGTTGGAGAAGTACATTCCAGCAAGTAAATGAAATAAAATTTCTGAATAAAGAGCTCGTGTAGTGTAAATTGTGCAGATTTATTTAACACTTTGCTCTTATTTAGTTTGGAGCCATTATTTGAGTACATACACCTGAATAGCTGATACAAACATAGCTTAATTGCAACAAGTTGTGCAAGATTACCTTACAACATATATGATTATAGCACTTGGCCATAGCGTAAGATATTCTTGATTAAGACACACTACAGTGATTTTGACCTTGTAAAATCAAGAATTCTTTCTGTGAAAGAAATCTAGGGATAATTAAAAAAATACCATCATCATTGGTTTACTACCCACATAAAAAAATACAAAAGCAAGGATTTTTTTCCCTTTGTGAACATTTATGAACTGGGCATAACATTAAGCTTTTTCAGGCACTTGACCATCAAACAAGTGAGCCTCATACAACTGAATCCAAGGGGTGCCGCGCGTGCGGACAGCGTGGTAATTCTGTGTGAAATACTGTACTGTGCATTTACAGATGCTGGCATTTCGCTGACTTGCTGTGACGTAACCCCGCCCCCTAGCGATCAGATCGGCAATCGGTGGAGTAGCCGTGATCAGACAATATGAAAATAGAGGTGATCGCCCAACCCTAGGCTCTATATTTTTTTGTAGCGATTATAAACTACATTGACCATATATGTGGCATGTTACATTTTAATTATGCACAATTTACTACTTGCTCGCATCACACCTCTTCCTTTCAGACTGCAGCTGAGATATTGTTTCCCCAAATGCCTGTTTGTGCATATTCGATACGTACCTGGGAACCTTTTCCAAGCACTGGTTTCTCCTTTATGCCTGTTGTCGCTAATTTGCATCATTCCTACATTATACCTGAATTTACATATTTTCTATGTTCTATACACAAATTAACAATTTCCACCTAATTTAACATCAACCTGAAAACAAATAAAAACAGATTTTTTTTTCTTGTAAAAAAATTCAGGCATCAAGTGGTTAAGGGGCATTGTAGAGGTGTCTGTTCCTCACTTTTTCCCCTATATCTTGTTAATTCTGCCTCCAAAAAGGGGGTCAGAGACCAAAGTCTCAAAAGATCACTTACACAGATCACTTCCTAAACAGTAAACGATCAGCGGATGGATTTATTAGTTGGTTAGCCTTTAAATTCACAACTGTATCAAAATTCCTTACCAAGGAAAGCACCTTAAGTTAGCCTTCATCAGGTGGAGAATCAAAATGTCTTACCTGAACTGCAGCCCCTGCTTATGCTAATTCTAGTTTTCAGGATGCGAAGCAGCACTGTGTCCAGCATGTGTACAGGGGCACTCAAAGCTGCTCGCCTAGAAGCTGGACATGTCCTTGCACAACAACCCTGCTGTCAGTCAAGCCGCCCCATTACGTTGGGCATGACATTTAAAGTTGGGCGAAAAAGGCGGACAAAGTGCCCTTACCTCCTCCTTACTAGCCCTGCAGTAGAGCCCCTGTGTGGCGTTTGCGGATGAGTGTGTTTGTGTGTGTTGTGACTTTGGCCAGACTTGGTCTGGCATAAGGACAGCTGTCACATCTCCAACCTGTCACATGCGACACAGAGGAGATGCCAGAGGCCGAGGCATCAGGAGACACAAGGACGGACACAAGGAAAAGTGTCTGTGCACTTGTGTGTATGTCGGTGTTCATGTGTCTGAAAGAGTATAGAGTATGGAAGACGTGGGGTGGTGGCCACGTGAAAGGGTTTGACTCCGAGGCACCCTCTAACCTTGATGTCCACGCACACACGCATGCACACTTTTCACTTGCTTTCTTAAATCTAATCCTTGAGCAGTTGAGTCACATCCCTCAGGGTCATGTAGTAAATACTGTTTTAACGTCCAACCTCCACCCCTGCAGGACGCCCTCCTTGTCTTGCAGTCCTCTGACCCAGGCCATTTCAGTGCTCATTACTTACCAATGAAGAAGTCTCTTCATTAAGGCCCTGCCTGTGGCCTGTGGAGCTTTTTTTATGTTCCTTCTCTAACAACTCTTTACATAAGCAAGCAGCAGTTGCCCTCAAGTGTATTTGTTTAAAAGGGCTTAAACTGTGTATGTGTGTGCACAGAAACATTAATGGCCATTTGGGGGCTTTTGTTTCATTACAGAGGGAAGAGCTCTTCCATTTCAATTTAAGTAATGGTTTCAAGCCGGGCAGGTTAAAAGGTCAACATTTGTTTTCATTAAGCTATCTTTTCACTTCCTGTTTAAATTCATAATATTTTGTGAGAACAAAAATCTTGAGAGGTTTTTCGAATTCCTCTAAATTATCACCACACTGGACACCCCCTGAACACATTGTTTATTCCATAACCAAAACCAGCTGTCAAGTAAATCATTTGTATTGGCCCTCTACACTTTAAAATACTTTAAACATCCCGCTGAAGAAGCAAGAAGATGTTTTTCTCCAGAAAATAGCAGGATGAAATTTGAGCAGTGAGCATTCTAAGACAAACATCCTTGTTTTGCGCTCAGTAGTCATGAAAAGCTACAATATTTAAAAACGTAAAACGCAAGTTACACTTTGTCTATTTGTCAGGGATCATTGATTTGACTAATAAGCTACAGATGAAGGGGCTTTTGTGGTCCTGATGATGAAGATTGTTAAACGTATTTGTTGATCTGTTTCCTGTTACACTGATTATGTGACAACCACAAACCTTTTTAATCTTCCTTTGAAATCAGACACGGACAGCTTCATTGCCTTCTCTGATCACAGCAAATAGAGCATCCTAAAGGTCACATGTCTTGTCTTCAAATGCTAGCATGCTAACACACTAAACTAAGATGGTGAACATGGTAAACATTATAGTAGTTAATATCAACATGTTATTATGCTGATGTTAGCATTGAGCTCAAACCACTTTGTGGCTGTATTATGCAGTATCATAAGTTATAATATTTAATTTTAGTCTCATACAATGGAAGAGATTAATGGTGATCACAGTGTTTTAATGTAGTGAGGATGTGAAAATTCATCCAGGTCGTAGGCTACGTTCAGACTGCAGGCCTTAATGCTCAATTCGGATATTTTTCCCAGATTTTTTTGTTTGACTGTTCACATTATAGTTTAAATGTGGCCCATATCAGAGTCCAGTTTGAACTGTCCGTGGCCTGAAAGTGACCCGCATGCACAGCAGAATAACACGACATCACAGGCAGTGCGCTGTCGTACAGAAGTTAAACAGAGGCATAGAGGTAAGCTCCTACTTGCTAATGCTTCCTAATTTCATAGGACACTCCTGTTTTTCATTGTCCTCTCACAGTGTTCACAACTTTCTGTTCTCTTCAGTACGGTTTCTGGTGCTGTACAACACGTCTACCCAACTCACTAACGTGACAGTCGCATGCACATAACTCAGAAGAGAGCTCGCGATATGGTGGATTTCAGGTGGAAGAAAGGGAATTTGTGAGCAGATGATACCAAGGTAGAGGAGGAAGATAGCCACCTGTTTAATTATGGCTTTTGTGGAGCTTTTTTGTCGTTCACCGTAGAGCAGAACTGTGACAACAGCTGCTCTAGAGTGACGTCAAAGTCACATCAGTTTCCGACCTGAGTGTCCAGATGGAGGTCACGTTTAAAAAGATCCGATCGCTATAGCATTTGGACCACATATGGAAGTGGCCCAGATCTGAACTGGAAAAGATCAGATGCCATGTGACTTGCCCTGTTCACACTGTCATAAAAAGATCAGATCTGAGTCACATATGAGCAAAAAAAAATCGGATCTGGGACACTTTGGCCTGCAGTTTGAATGCAGCCATAGTTAAGTCCAGTTGCCCTTGACTTCAGCCTTCCCTGGGCAGTATGTGTTATTTGTCAGTTTTACATTAAAGTGGGTTGTGAAGTAATCATACATCATGATGTACAGCTAAACAATCACTAAAACTATTTTTAACAACATAGCTTCAGCTCCCTTGCACAGCACATTCATTTAGACAATGGCAATAGCTAAAAGTCAAAGGGTCTGCCTTTAGTTTTTGTTTGTTTGTTGCACTAACGCAGTATGACTTGTGACAGCTCTTCGCTGTCTGCTAGGACGAGACAAGTCTGAATCATTCCACAAAAAGGCTCTCCCTTCAACAGCGCCCGTGGTCTGACCAAATCGACGGACAGTCCCATACAGAGCCGCCCCATGTTCTTCTTCTGGCCCTCTCACCTTCCTGTTGGTTCTCATCTGTCTGTTTACTCTGTCTCAGTCCAAAGGAAGCATCCATTAAATCACCTTTAAAGATGGGAACGGGACTTGACAGCTACAAACTGGAGCAAAACAATCTTTTCCCAAACCCCACGCCCACCCCAGCCCCACATCTCCATGCCTGTTCCTATCTGTCCCATATCGTCAGCGGCAGAAGCCGCGAGCGCTGCTGTGAGACAGAGAGCAGTTCTTGTTTACTGATGCACACTATATTGATGTGAGCTGATTCCATCAGGCAACACTTTGGGATGCCACACACCCCGCTTTCTTTCATTGCCTCCCTTCTACTCTTTATGTCTTAACTCCCTAATGTATCTGCCTCGACAAGGCAGACTGCATGATAATCAGAGGAGCTGCAGTTATTGTAATGACTGTAGATATCTGCATGCGCTACAATATGAATGTGCTGTAGATTCAAGAACTGCTCATTAAGGACCCGTATATTTGCATTCCATGTAGCATATTTAAGACAAAACCATTAAGAGGCGTTTCCTGTGCCCCTGATTTGTCACAGCCCCTGGGGCTGCATCTAATTTTCTTAATCATTTTATTGTTTTTGAATATTGTTTATTTGTTAATTAAACACAATGGTCAAAATCATAAATTACATGCAGACAAATTAATTCCACTCCACTTGGAGAGCACATGTTCAGTGAAGGAATTTCTTTTTCCGCCCACTCAGCCATGTTTGTTTGTCAAACCAATGGTCAGTGTAGTTTTGCGATCAGCAGACCAAAGCGTGTGTAATTAGGTAATAAGCCTGATCACGTTTGAGGCTGCCTTGCTGCAAACTGGTTGCACTGTGCCTCTGTCCATCATGTATGGTGGTTAGATTTCCTCTCACTGCGGCGGGCAGCGATTATAACAAATGGATGAGTTCAAACCATCTGTAAGACATTTGATTAACACTGCGGAGCCTCTGTCGGGAGAGAGAGCCCAGAATGGTACTTGATGTGGAATTGCACTAATGACAGTGCCTGAGAAGTCGCCATGCTCTAGGAAAAACATCACAGAATGAGAAATTAGAACCTTGGAGAGACAGATGAGGTTTGTAGCGAGCAGCTCCGGGTGGCCTCTGCATCCATCTCACACATGATTTGATTGGTGCTCCCAGTCATCAGCTCAGCCTCATAGTGCCGCTGTTGAAGCTAATGTGGCATGAAACAAAACAGATGTTTCTTCTGGTGTCTTTCCTCTTCTCCTCTCCATCTCCTTCAGTGTTTTGGGACTTGCAGACTTGTCGTGCACACACAGAAGTGTATGACCCAAGAACTCAGATTGACTCTCTAACAAACAAAAAAAGTTCTGCATCATGGATGGAGCTTACTTTATTGATAAGTTACTACGTGTAAATTTGGAACTAAATTCAGAATCTAAAGTATTAAACTATTTTACAAGCCCACCCATTTCACACAGTCAAACAAGTGTCACCACTATCAAAGCCTGTAAGGAGATGCTGTCCAGAACACCATTAATCCCCATTTGGACGATTTTCCCCTCTCACCCTTCTCTGCGATGACAAGCTTCTTTTGCCTCACCTTCATTGTGCAAGGTTTTTGGAACAGGTACACTTTTACCTTTCCTGGGAATACTCATCCAGAATGGATGTGAGCGACGCTGAAGCGTTCTTTCCATCGACTCCCGCCCAGCTGTCTGTCAGCTGCACGTCCAGAGGGGACAGCGGCTGCTAAACTGTCTTCGCCTGGCTGACAAAAACCCACTGAGAAAAAAAAAAACTGAGAAAGAAATGCTGAGAAAAATATCAGAATTAATTTATTGATTCATGAATTGACCCCCCCCCAACCCAACAAAGAGGACAGATGAAATCTGCCTATAGTGAAACCAGCAAGCTTATAGTGATCACTGGGGATCATGATCAGTTATTACAGCTGTGGTTAATAAGTTGGCAACATGAACAGCAGATTCATGTAGCAGCAGATTTGTGTGATTACCATTACCATGGTGATAACCATTGATCTGTTGAGATAATGCTTCTCTAAGTGCGTTACAAGGCAAAAAAGAAAGACTCGGAGCATAAAAAAACACGGGTGTCCTATGGTCTCACAGTCAGTGTTGACTGACTCATGTAAAGGAGACCTATTTTGATTTTCCACATTTTATGACTAAAGCTAAAGCTTCAAATAATGAGGTTAAAGTACTTAAAAGAATTTCCTTTGAACCAACGTTCAACGGTGGCTCAGGAGGTGGAGTGGGTTGCCCGTTAATCGGTAGGTCGGCGGTTCAATCCCTGGCTCCTCCGGGCTGCATGTCAAAGTGTCCTTGGGCCAAGGTACTGAACCCCAAATTGCCCCTGGTGTCTGTTCCACCGGTGGATGACTGTGTATGAATGTTAGTTTCTGTTTCAGTGTGTGAATGGTGAATGCAGATGTAGTTTAAAAGCGCTCTGAGTGGTCGAAAAGACTAGAAAGGTGCTATACAAACACGGAGCATTTACATTTATATTACATTTACAAAACCTAAGATTTCCTCCTGTTCTGAACACTCTGTTTTAAACTGCTTATTCTACCAACTCTACAAGATATGGAGACAGACAGAGCCGGTATTCCATATATGGTCATTTGCTCCGCACAGCAACGCTCAGTCTGCCTGTACCGCTGAGCAACAACAACAACAACCTGGTAACATGCTTCAGGTCTTGGCCAATCAGAAAACAGTGGGATTTCAAAGGGGGGCCCTTAAAGAGACAGGAGCATCTAAAGCTTGTTTCAGACAGAGGCTGAAATAAAGGCTTACATGGAGAGCCAGTATAAGACAGAAAATAATTTTTTTGAACTTTAAATCATGCAAAGCTGCCATACAGGAGTCACAGAACCAGGACTGGAAAGCAGTATAATAGGTCTCCTTTAATAAAATAGTATTTGTCTGTTGAGTTCTCAAGCAGTCCGAAGCTTGGGATTTCAGTCTGCAAATATTTAAATGAGTTTCAGCTTCATTTCAATGGCGTTTTGCCAATGAAGAGTGTTTTTACTGAATTACAGGCCTGGCTTTGTCATTCTCAGGACACAGCGCTGGACCCTGGAGAGGACGTTGCCCTTCTCTCAGTGAGCTTTGAGGATGCTGAGGCTACCCAAGTCTTCCCAAAACTCTACCTTTCCCCCAGCATTGAACAGTAAGCCCATCACACCAATAAATTATTTTGTATTGTTGCTTTATCAGTTAATTCAGTTATGTATGTATGTGAATGCATGTTTTGATAGAGATTTTGATTTGTGTATGTAATCTGTGACACCACCTGACAAATGCCACGACAGTAAATTAGAAACAATGGGAGCTCAAAGAATCTGAAAGTTGGCCAATGGGTACGATCAACCTTTTCTGTACATTAACAATAAATGCTGTTATGGACCCATAGGTGGTGTTACCATTTCCATTTGAATTACCTTTATGTTGTGATGGTGCTAGAAGAAGTCGTATACTCTTATACTCTGTCTCTTTGTCTGTGAAATTAGTTCATCATTAACATTTTATTTCAAAATAAAGTAGTATTTTAGTGAAGTACTACCAGAAAACATCACAGACCAGAGTCTTGCCGCTGCAATTATTTAATATGAACAGTGTAGTAACCATCCAGGATTAATTATCCTTAAATCAGACACGTTCCATCAGTATTAGGGAAAACGAAAAGGTCTGCAGGTTTGTTACAGTAACTCACTTATAAAGACATGATACCTTTAGAATCACAGGGAAGGGCAGGGATGGTCAGCCAAAGGTGATGTGGGCCCACTCGCTCCGCTTGCTGATTTTGAAGATGCAATATGTAGTTGACGGATGAGTGTGCTGTGAATCTAGCGACATATTATGTCATTGTGAATAAACCCACATCCCAGTGTCTGGACTCATCAGTCGGTTCCTCAAAAACAACAAGGGAAGAACAAAAAATGAGATGGATGACACACAGCGTCTGAGCTAGGAATGACTGGATGTCTGCAGACATCTGGGGTGTTAAAGTACAGAGACTGTGTGTGTGTGTGTGTGTGTG
>JAPMOB010237506.1:0-21370 GCA_029875015.1 Lepomis gibbosus
GGACGTTACCTCCCGATCAGGACTCGGATATAAATGTATATATATATGTATATATAGATGTGCTTTGCAAACACTGTGGCACTTTTGTTTTTGTATTTGTTTATATGCCTGCTGTGCATTTTAAGTTGAGTTGCTATTTGTTTTTATCTTAGACTTTTTTTATATTTACTGTTGCACTAAGGTCCAAAAGTGAAGAATTTATGCTATTTATTACTTGATTGTTCAAGCTACCTCACAGAAGTGCTCTGTTTGTTAACAGAGTTGTTGAATGTTAATGTTAAAATAAGGTGAATTAAATAAAAAATAAGGAACATCCTGCATCTTTATTCTTTTTTTAAGTATTACAGAAGTATCGGATCGGGACTCAATATCGGTAGATACTTAAATCAAATTACTCAGACTAGGACTCGAGGGCAAACAACCTGATCGGGACATCCCTAGTTGTGGGTATTGGTAACATGCTGAATGCTGTCCATGGCATCCAGCATACATACAGTAAATGTGTGAGTTGATAAAGAAACACATTAAATCCCAGCTAAATACTCTGGTATCACATTATTTGGACTGTGCAATGATAGTCCTCAACTCAAGCGCTGGGATAATACATACCAGCATTCAAATATGACATAAAATATCTTGTAAAATCATAAATATACTGTAGATTTGGTTTCCTCTTCCTCTAGAGCAGCTGTCAAACAGTGTCAAACAGTATTTATATTAGTAGGAAAACATTTAGTTGGCATGTTACGTGTGTGTACATTTCTAGTAAGGTTGGCTAGAGTAAAACCACAAAAATACTCTTGCAGTCTGGTTTCCCTATTAAACTGAAGACTGTCCAGTTTTATTCCAAATATGCAACTATCTAAGAGCACCACCTGAACTTCTTGAGTGGAAAATCAATTCAACTCAATTCATTTTTATTTATATAGCGCCAAATGATAACAACAGTTATCTCATAGCGCTTTTCATAAAAGAGCAGGTCTACACTGTACTCTGTGATATAAGATGATATAGGAACCCAACAATTCCCACCAAGACCAGCACTAAGCACAGAGGGAGAGAGAGAGAAGGTGAGAGAAAGAGGGAGAGAGGGAGAGCCATAAAGAGGGAGAGAGGGATGTGCGGCACTTTTATGTGCTTTCAGCACACATACAGCAGAGGGTGGTACAGCCCTATGAAGAGCATAAGATCCAGCACAGACCTTGCACACAGACCCCATCACTATGAATAATGACATGTAACTTTATTTTACTTTAATAAAAAATATTAACATTAGATATGGTTTTTCTTTGCTTGTGTTAAACATTTCTTTGTAAATATTTACAGTAACAAATTCATAAGTGTTTTACACTGGGAAATATTCTATTTTTGTAACAATATCCAGCATATGAACTGTACAATAATTAGAAAAGCATTTATTGTGCAACTGTACACCAAATATTACCAACCCAATACGACAATAACTGACTGTAATGATAATCTGTATTCATCCACTTGGTCTGTTCTAACCATGGGAATAAAAGTGGTGCCTACTGTATGTATGTTGTAACTGTCAGACCTCATCACATCAACTTTCCGCAATGTAACCTATCATCAACCATATATTATATTACAGAGACACATACACACACCTCCGTAGTTCAAGCAATGTCCACACACACGCACACACAGACAGGGAAACCCACACAAATAAAAATGTAAATGTGCACGCAAGAGTGTTTTGCCTGCTGACACTGGCACACGCCAACAGAAAAATCTTGGCCTGGCTAATGGAGTAAGGGAACCAGCGCTCCCAGTGATGTCAACAGGCCAACACATACATACCTCTCCCCCTCTCCCTCCCCCTCACTTACTCTCTCTCTCTCTCTCTCGGTGGTGAATGACTTTCTTCTATTTCATTTCTTTTTCTTATGACACCTTCCTGCCAGAAGACACTGAACATGATACTAGTTTAAAGACAGGTACGTTTCTGTAAAATCTGCTCAGCTTACAGTGCCTCAAAAGCTGGACTGCAGACACAGCTGAACCAGTGTGATCAGGCGCTGAAGGCATGCTGACCATTAAAACAGAAACATCATCACAGTCTATGCTTGTTGATGGTGTATGATGCTCAGGTGGAGAGGAGACTGCAGAAGCAGTAGCACGGTGGTGTGTATGAGTGTGTGTGAGTGTGTGTATATGTGGAAGGTTGGGGAGGGCAGTGCGGTCACAGGTGACTGTCATGTTTAATAATGATTATCACCACGCACCTGCGCCCCCACGCTAATTAACTGGACGCATATGCAAATGAGTCCGGGGATTTAAAGAAAAAAACAGCTTGTGGAGTGGCAGTGAGCGGTTGTTCAGCTGCTGGATTTGATTAGGGTAATGAACGGTCAGCGATGGAGGCAGCAGTGGTAAAAGGAGGAGAGATAAAGGAATGGGATATTAGGGTGAGAGGAGAGGAAGGAAGGAGTATTAGAAAGAGAAGGAGCAGAAGGATGAGAGAGAGAGAGAGAGAGATATCACTGAGGTAACATAATGGGAACAGGTGGACGAGTGGCCTGTTGACTGAGGGAATAAGAGGAGGGGTGGAGGAGGGGGGTGATGTTGTGTTTGTGTATTTTAGTGCAACCAATCCAGGGCCATAAAGTCTTACAGCATGTATGAAAGCTCAACGATTCTACAGTGTAAACACTGTTCCACTATTGATCGCTCGTATGTATATTTATGCATTCAGATTTTTAGGAAGGGACAAAATAGAGTTTGTGAGAGCATTTGTCATTTGTATTTGCATACACTGACAGATGCCTTTCTTCTCATTTTGCATTGTAACCCGGACACTCTCTGCCACAGCTTCTCTTCACTATGGAGTATGAAGAAAGAGAGACAGAGAGAGAGTAGAGAGGGAGCGCCTTTGAACCTCATTCATTTATTCCAATGCATTCCAAACACGCATTCTATATCTCCATACTGTGATCCGGGCCGTGCATGCATATACACCTACCTCTAACAAAGCAAATTGCGGTTCATCTAACTCGATGGCCCCAATCTCAGTCGGGGGAGGCAGGCTCGTCACTCACACAGATAAGGGTGAATTAGGGTCTCGCTCTGGGTTTTACATTTCAATTTAGCCTCCGGCTTCAGAGCCATTAGGGGCCTAATCTAAAGCTTGGTGCGCAGGGTTCTCTTTCTCTACCAAACGCAATATTGTTTTATTAACTTTCCAGTACGACGGAATGAAACTCCAACAGATTCATTACTTCGTATTAAGTTCATATTAGGGTTATTTGTGATAGGAAGACCTCTTATTTAAGAACGTGCAAGTAGTCACTGTGTTTGTTATGCAGTGTTGCTGTATCACCAGCTGGTTCATTTGGGCAAGCAGAACAGAGAGTGTGAGTGTAATTGCAAGTTGATAATGTGCCTGGGCATGCAGAATGACCAAGACGGCTCTTGCCAACAGAGCGTGGAGGAAGGAGGGAACATTGTGCAGGTGCAAAGTCAAAAGGGGGACTGTAGCTCTCTTAAGATAACTCTCTGAAGATGAGGCATTGTTGCAGATTGTGCATAATACCAAGATAAACTCTGTGCTCGACTCTGTGTGCCAGCCACTGTTTTCCTCCTTGTTCCTGACAATTGCCTAATATAAATAATATTAATTGTTTGCATTAGTATTATAACTTTAATGATTACTGAATTTCAAATTGTAATTCCTTCCATGATTTACTTACTAAAACTAGTAATCATTTTAGTAAGCAGTTGCCCAACACTGGTTATCCATTACCCAGGTAAATGCTAGATGGCGGTTGACAATATTAGCCATGATACTGCTTGTCTGCTGTCACTGATCAGTGAAGGGAAAGGTGAAACTAATTCCCCGGAAACTCACTATGATGCTCTGCTTTCCAAACCTCCCACCACGGCCTCTTCTCCTCTCTCTCCTGACTGAAGCTGTTACTATTTATCTACCAACTACCAAAACTACACAAATACACTTATACACCAACAGATCACCCCCCTCCCCCCTTCATACACAGGTTAGGTCAGTTTACTCCGCTCTGGGGTTTTTGGTGTGGCCTGTGTTTCTGAGCAATGGTGGCGGTGGGGGATTCTTGCCAACAACAGAAAGTGTGTGTGTGTGTGTGTGTGTGTGTGTGTGTTTGAGAGAGAGAAAGAAGGGGGAACATGTGGTAGTAATCTGGTTGTTTTACTGTCTGGCTCTGGTGGTGAAAGTGTTGGGCAGGGGCTACGAGCGGTCTGGATCGTGTCAGAAGCCGCCGGAGTCAGGTTACCCTGACAGACCAGACTGGGAGAGAGTACAGTGGGGGAGTCCGGGAGAAAGAGAGGGATAGAGTTAGAGAGAGAGAGAGAGAGAGAGAGAGAGAGTTGGGATAAACAAGTGAGTGAGGGATGGGACTGGAAAGTAAGCGAGTGAGGTGGTGGACTTGTGAGAGCCAACCTTCTGACTTATTCTGTCCTCCCTTAGGACATTTTTATTAATCTCAGCATGTATGTGTGTACTTGTGTGCAATGCCTCTGTGTGTGTGTGTGTGTATGTGTTTTTGTGAACCCAGGCCAGAGGGCTCCAAAAGACGACCACTTGAACTAGCCCCAGCTGAGAAAACAAATGGCCTTGACTTTGTCTCTCCCTTCTCTTCTCCTCTGCTCCCCTCATCCAATTTTCATTTTTTTCCTCTCAACTATGGGCATTTAATCAAGAAATAGAGCTAATCAAAGCCAGAGAAAGACTCCTGAACCCTCAGCTATCTCCTCCTTAATCCTAAACCTCTGCTTCTCATTTGCCATTGACCTAGAGGACCAGACTTGTCCACTGAGCCCCTGCCATAGGGACACAAGGGGGAGTTGGACTGCTGGAGAGTTCAGCGGTTAGTAAGAGGTTATAGTAACTTTGTTCATATGTGTATGTGTATAAATCCATATTCTAAGGAACAGTTAAATGAAATGTCAACACACCTCTTCAACTGTAGTGTATAAAACACGAAGAGGCTGAGATGAATAGGCTTCAGGAATGAGGGAGTAGAGGGGAGAAGTGAAGAGGAGAGAGAAGGAGAGGAGCATGGAGGATGTAGGAGGCACACGAGGTCACGGGGGTTGAGGTGATAAGTCGCCTGCTGGGGAATTAATAGGGAGCAGATGGCGCTACCTTTACTTAATGTAGGGGTGTGGATACAAGGGGAGAGATTTATCAGGCTGTATCAGAATGGAGTCTGCCGATGGCTGGCGGACCGACTCCCCCACCTGAGGAGGATTTAGCACATTCCTGCCTCACTGTGAACTGGGAGGTGTCTGTGGAACGACTGAAGTTCCCTGTCAGAGGGGGGGAGGGCATTTAAAATAGTGAAATATGTTTGTTTTTATTCTTGCATGATGAAATAAGCTGAGGGTTCCTGGAGGTGAAGAGGTTTGATTTGAATAGCCAAGGTTCTCTGTTAATGAATGCCGTTTTTCACTAAAATCATATGCTCATCAAATCCACATGGTTACCAATTTCCATCCAGTTTATATGCTCTTATGTTGTTGATTTTTCTTTCATATCTTTCATTTCACTTGCATAAAGTCAGGTTATCTCTCAGTCTTACTCAAAAAATTAATCTGGACTCTTTCATCCTTCTGACGCAGCCAATTCAAACTAAACTGGGTTATACAGAAGAAGCTGGTACAATGTAGAGTCAGTAATCCAATTTTTAATATCAGAGATCTCTAACCAAGAATAAAATGTGCTTACCAAACTAATATTCTGAGTCAAAACTCTGTTGGGTTTTTCAATTGTATCTCCATAGTCCATCACTGAACAGAAAACAGTTTGCTTGATTAAAATAGTAACATTTTACCTAACTTCAAAACAGCCATTTTTGGACATAAAAAGCTTAATTTTATGACCTGCACACCTGACTATGTAATGTCTTCCTCAACTTGACCCAGTCCCAGTTATTTCTATGGATACACCAAAGGAACCGGCAGCTGAGTGGGCCTATAACTCTTATCACTTTAGTGATAATGGCAGTCACATAAAAGATGACCCAGTGAACTCCACAAATGCCAGAGTGGCCCAATTAGCCACTATGCATTTCATACAATTTGCAAAGGCCAAATGTTCCCAAGCTGTAATTATGTACTCACATTGCCCACCTTGGGTGACCTGCCAACCAATCTTGACGTCCGTCCGTTGTAGAGGTCGTCATGACAGCGCTGGCAAAAACACAGTGAAAAATAAGCTGCGGGGTCTGTCATTGTGTCTGTAATTGGTCAAGTTGTGCTTGTTACCTAGTAGCGAATACATAATGGATAGTGCTGATTGCACTGTGAGATGGACGGGGAAATGTCACTGTGGGGGATGGATGAGTGGGATGCTGCTGGTTTCGTCTACAGTTTAACGGTAATGCCTCATTCATCAGCATCGATTAGTGATAGAATAGGAAATAATGTCATTTTATGACGATTGCCAGACCATGAACATATATGATTTGCTCCTGGATGCAAAGGTTTTCTCGAGCCCTGACCATTACATTGACCAATGTACCCTTCATCTTGAAGATGATGAGGCTACAACATAGCGGTCTGCTTTTTCATGTTGGTGCCCTGCCGCCGGGTCACAAACACTCCTCCTAAAGCTTGGAGTTTGTCTGGCTGCTAGCAACATTGATCCGAGGGTGACTGAAGCTCACAAACCCCTCTGCCATGACAAAGCTGTGACTTCAGGAGGGAATGATTGATTTAGAGATTTGGAGATGTACTGAATGTGTCAGCATACCTTCTTCAAAGATATGGTCAAATCATAGTGGTACTGAAGAACTGCACAAAAATTTTAAAAACCGCCATGTCTTTTCAGAGCTTTGCTTGTACATTTTGGGAAATACACATATTTGTTTTCTTGCTGAATGTTAGATGAGAAGATCAATACCAGCCTGATGTTTGCATGGTAAATATGACACTAGAGCCAGTAGCATGTAAGCTTATTACAAAAACTGGAAACAGCTAGCCTGGCTTTGTCCAAAAAAAATCTCCTGAGTAGAAACTCTAAAGCTTGCTAATTAATTAAAACAGATTCTTGGAGACTTTATGCTAAGCTAAGCCAACTGGCTGCTGACAGTAGCTTCATATGTAACATATAGACATCACAGACATCGCAATCTTCTCATCTACTGTAACTTACACCAAGAATGTGATGGTGTATTTCACATACTATTCCTTTAATGACCACTGACCAAGCCTCACTCTGCAATTAGGTGAGATTACTTATCAAAAGACATCTCTGCAGAATATGTAACACATGCCCTGGACTCTGTTTTGTATTATTTATAGCTTTATAGGCCCTGTATAAATGGCAGTCCATTATTACAAACAGTTCCTTCAACAATTCAGTGAGATGACCTGTCATAGCCTATTGCAGGTTCTCCTGGTGCTGAGGTCCAGCAGTGTTCAGGAGATGCTGCTGTGAGGCAGGCCCTCCCTAATGTCTCCATTGCCTGCACCTGACCCCACTAGCCAGCAGTGGCCAAATTTAGTTTGGAAACGTGCCACCATGGGAGAGCCGACAGGCCCATTAATCAGCAGGAGTCTCCCCCCTACTCATCCTGCAGGTCAGAGAGGGAGCAGCACACACACACACACACACACATAGAGCAACACATGAACTACCTTCATGTACAAACACAATGCACAATAGAGCACAACACACACCAACTAAACAAATGATTGCTGAAACTTTCAAAGAACATTGACAGCAACCCCTCTCCTTCCCCTTTTCACTACCTATCCTAAATCCTCCATCTCACACACACACACACACACACACACACCCACACACACACCTGGTCACGGCCCTCCACCACTCCCAGGCTGATCCAGTCTCATATCCCAGGTCTCTTCTCTCTGTCTGAGCCAGGTTTTCTATCAGCCTGGGGGCCCGGTCGTAGGGGGTATCCACACACCACTACCCTTGGCTCAGACTCCATGTGAGGGATGAAGGGAACACACACACACACAAACACAAGCCCAAACACTCACAGTGACCCTAAGGAACACAAAGACAAAGACAAACACTCAGGCACAGAGACCATCTGCAAAATGTGATAGATTGATGTGTTGGATCTGAACTGAAGATAGTTTTGGAAGCTCTGGGTGGATGTGAAGTGGAAAAAAAAGACTTTGAATATATGTGGTGTGAGTCCAGGTTGAATGTGACGTTTTAATATTATGTCTGAGATGAACTCAAAGTGCTCTCGCCTTTGGGAATATTCACAAGGATCGGTAAAGATGTCCAACTTTGTCTGTAGAATTCCTCACATCACCTGTTTTTGGAAAGTAAAACTGCAGCAGCGTGTTTGAAACAGCAGCTAATTGACTTGTAATCAGTGTTTACTATCTTGCAATTAACACTCAAAGACAATGAGATCAGAGGATGTGGCACCAGCAGAAGGCATTTATTGGGCAATATCCCTGAGGTGTGGGAAGATGCCAGAAAGTAACCGGAGAGAATGTGTCTGATAACTGGTGCGCATTTATATGCAGTGTCACTGGTGCACTTATCCTTTCTAATGTGAAACTCTGCAGGGAGATGAATGGTGGGATTGGGCTAGATTAATGAAGGTTACCAAAGTCCCCAGATGTTTCTGTGGTAATTAGAGGCCTTTGTTTATCAGGAAAACAAGTCACATCAAGAGCAAAGCATTCATTATAATTTTTCATAATCTTAATAATTCAAGTGTAGCTGCTTCATTTTGTTCCCAATTTATCATGCTAATGTTATGAATAAATCTACATAATTTTAGCACTGCTTGTTGGATCAGCTAGCAACAGAGTTTGTTGCTAGCAAACTATTGAACTGAGAACTGATGAATCGATTAACACAGAATATGTACAACAAATCAATGGGTAAAAGTTGGCTGAATGATGACATAACACATTGAAAAGCGCATTGCTTTATAGCTTTCCCAACATGCAAAGACATTAATAATTAACCTCTCTCCGCATTAATTTGTCGGAAAGTTGACTTTTGAAGGACCGTTTCTTCGTAGTAATTAATCTGCCTGTATAACAGGCAAGATGCTCAAAGCAGCATTTAAATGTCCACTTGACTGATATTATCACATTACTTAATAGTTTGCACCAAATAGCTTCATCCTCATGCAACACTTGAAACCACTAAGAGCTCAGAAGCAGCTGTTTAATTTCAGCTAAAATAAATTACAGTTAAAGGTGGATGACCACTATGATTTCCACAAGGTCACTTAAATACAATGTGTTGTCAGTGTGGGGACAGTGCTGGTTGCATTTTGTCTCTCCCCAATTTTCCCGTCAGAAATCAATTGGAGATCACAACGTGGTTTTGCAGCGGGAGGTCAGTCCTCACTACAGCGTAAATATTTCATCCCGGACTCACGTCAAAGGGCTTTTAAAGATGTGTGCTGGACCATGCTCCCCTCTTGCTGCCCTCTGAAAGTGACAGGGCTTGCGTTTTAGCCCACTTCAGGACCAGGTTAAATCAATTAAAATCTATTATTCATATGGCAGTGCAGTGACCTCACTGAAGGTCCCTGTAATTTCAGAATAGAAAGAAGAAAAGGAACTGGCAGTGAACTTTGGCTTCTCAAGTTTTCAAGAGGAGGGAACAAGTGACCTTGTTTTAGAACTCAAGCCTTGAAAATAAAATTGCTGCTTGAAACATGGTGTGCCAAGACAAGACCTAGGAGTGTTTTTTTATTAAGATACTATTAACCATAATATGGTAGATAAATGAATGCAGAATTGTATTGCAAGGGCTTTCACGATCTGGCCCTCATGTGCATGTACAGCAGACATCCCGTGCTTATTTGGAAGAAAATTGGCTCCATATTTTGGATTGCAGATAAATACAGTCTCACTCTGCCTGGAACATATCATCTTTACCACCAAGCTTAAAAATCCCCCTTACAAGGTCACTCGTAAGAGCTGTAGTTGTGCTCTCAAGGTACCATGGCAAGCCTTCACCTATTGTTTGGCAAAGTGCAACTCTCTTTTTCTCTTTGTGAGGAAGATTTTCAGTGGTATATCCTCCATAGATGGCAGCTGTTTGGTTGGATAATAAGCAGAGAGGAGTCAGAAGGAGAGAAGTCATTAAGACCTGCTCACATATAATCATCCCAACGCTATCTCCATCTCTCTCTCTTTTTTTTTAACTATCTCTCGCTTTTGCTCTCCTTCTGCCTCTCAGATGAAAGGACCTTCTCAGGCTGCATGGCAAATGAAAATGATGGAAGAGCTGATAAAAAAGAAAGAAGGGAAAAGATGAAAAGTGGTTTTGAAGTGGTTCGCCACATTAGCCGGCTTCCCCCTACTGACCTTCCAATTTAAGCAAACAATACGTTGACTCTGAGACACGCTGAGCGTGGGTATTCAAGGAGGCGAGAGTGCAGCTCACAGAAAATAGGTAAAAATTAGATGGGTGGACAGAGGGAGCAATACATGGATAGATACACAGGGGTTTCAGCACTCCTTCACTGAAGAAATAATGGTTTGCACGTACATTCTTTTGTTTTTGTTGTTTTTAGAACTGGGGGCACTTTGTCAATAGATTTGCAAGTATTTGGTCATAAACCAAAGTATTAATTTGACAATTCCTGATAGTAGAGCGAGCTAAAAAGTCAGGGGATTGCCAAAGCTATTACAATTAATTCTGTCTCTTAGTGTATTTGAACCATGTGAATACAACCCAAAAACTTCATCAATGCTGAACAGTTTCAAGTGTTATTTACAAACAATAGCAATACAGGTTTGTTTTGTTTTTTTGTTTTTTTTACATGCAGTCTGAATAGATTACTTTTTTGTGTGCGTCAGAAGACATGTAGAATTTTTTCTGTCCTCATGTCAATGTGGCGCTCCTCCCAGAATTGTGGAGCCAGGACCGCCTACAGTCATGAATTTCCTGAGGTGTAGCTGGGCCGTCCTCATAGTGAGGGAGTAGCAAGCTGATATGGCATTAGTAGAATGTAGTGGGCAGTGTAAGGGGTAACTCTGACCTTCTGGTAGTGCTAGAAAAGATATCGGGGATCGCCAAAGTCAAAGAGTCATATCCTTTGGGGAACATGAATGTGTGTACAAAAGTTCTTTGCAATCCTTCGAATAGTTGTTGCAATGTTTCAGTCTGGACCAAAATGGTGTATCAACCAAAAGACCAATATTGCCATCCATAGAAGCATAGCATGGCTAAAAATCTGTGTATTTTTGAAAATGTGAAGTGATATCAGCCAGTATGTACATATTGAGATCTGAGACGACAACATATTCCATTCAAGGTCCTTTTCACTCACCCTTCATGACCAGGCACCTCCCCCACCACCACACTCCCTCCCACAACCTCTGTTCCTCTGCTTTTAGTGTGTTTTTAGTTCTCTAGGATGTTTTTAACTTGTCATATAAAGCATTTTTGAGTATCTTGGAATGCGCTCGATAAATGGAAATGGAAAATAGTATTATTGTCTGGACCTTAAAACACATGCCTTGTTTGCTTCAAATGTTTTTATTGGACGCATTTGTGCAAACATTTTGACATTTATACAGGATTACCTACGTTTTTACACTACTTAAACACATGCCTTGTTTACATGCAGGTGTCTTTTTGGGTATGCGCCTTGTACCCCTCTAGGGCAGCATCACTAGGCCACTGCTGTAAATGGACTCTCACTATCATTTAAGATGGCGTAACGCATCAACCAATCACATGATCCCTCTCCCCCTCATACCCTCTGGCCTCAGCTGGTACCATGGCATTATCAGAGGAGCAAAGCAGCCATTTATACAAACATACACACCGTACATACACACAAATGCATCACCTCGCTCTTATGGCTTCAGGGCCATTCCAGGGATGTCAAAGATGGTTTCACCCTTTGTATCTCTTCTCTTTCACCAACGCTGGATGATGGTGGTCTGTGTGGTTAGAGATTGTCATGGCCTAGAAACCCATTCTGAGTGACTGAAATGTAATAAGGCCATCTAGCCTCTGAGGGTAGAACATGATTCCTATGCTGAGTGTGAATTTCAAATAGGTACAAACAAGCTGAAAAGTACGGTGTTACAATTTAAAACATGACAGTAACAGATGTTGTACGATGGATTGGACAGTCTCTGATACACAGCCTCATTTAATTTCTGTTTAAACTCACTATTGCTGGGCTTGCTCTACTTAAAAGGTACTATCCACTTAATCCAGAAGAGTAAGCATATTGTTTCTATCTAATTGACACTAAGCTCATGGCTATTACCATGTCAACACTGGATTACTGCTGCCTTTGAGCCTGTGGAGTGGTTGACTTGGCCCACATTCAGGCCTTGTTTTCCTTTCCACTCTGTCGTCTGCTGCTCACACACATATAGTTGGACAGACTCACATGCTCATAGTGCCACATGTGCACACACACGGAAGCTCTCTCCCGGTCTCTCTCTCGCTCTCTCGCTTTCTGAAACACACACACACACACACACACACACACACACACACACACACACACACACCTATACACACACACACACACACACCATGTTCCAGCATTAGACCAAGGCCAATTTCACCGCAGCTGAAAGTCCCTTACTCCCAGAAGCCCCTTTGGTTCAGAGGGTAGACCGGCTAGCGATTGGCCGGTCAGAGGCTAGTCTAGTTGGTGATTGGCCAGCGAAGGCCCCTGGTGCACAGTGACAGTAATTAGCACACGCCAACCATTAACAAACACAGATTAGGCATGAACCCGCATGGCATGCTGCCATCACCATGGTGTAAGGATGTATGTGTATGTGGAGTGGTATTCCCTTGTGAGTGTCTGAGTATGTCTCATGTTTGTCTGCATTCAAGACTTGGCATGTGTGAATGTGTTTGTTGCTGGTGCTTCCATATGACTGTGACTTCCTTTTCTGCTTGTGCATTTATCCAACCTATCTGTATTCCTGTGTATGTGCATGCACACAAGTGTGTCAGTGTACGTCTGTGTATTTGTGTTCAGCCTCATTTCCTCTGTGCCTGCTGGTCAATTTTGGCATTTGGAGAGAAAGACGCTGTGCATTCCCCACGACTCCACCGCTTCCAGCACTGAATTAGAGATGGGGCTATGATATGTGGAAATGATTTTTTAAACAGCACCAATCTCTGTTACCCTCCCTTTCTGCCTTTTACTCTCTCTCTCTCTCTCTCTCTCTCTCTCTCAGTACAACCCCCCCACACACACACACACCCCACCCCTGGGCTGGTGAATCCGCCCTGCTGTGTGCGCTTAATGAAAGATAAGAAGGGTCCTCCACCACTGACACTGAGCCATGGACCCTCAGAGGACTGCGCTAATCTGCTTGGCCCCTAATGGGGGCCACTTTGTGTCTGCCGAGGATCATTTCATATCAAACAAATTGTGTCCTGTGAAACCCATTACATTTTTGGCCCTTTGGAGATGCTTCGCCCTTAGCTGACACATAGAGGACATCTTCGGCCCGACTTTTGATGCTGTAAATATTTCTTAAGATGGTCTTACACTGAGCATCTCTTTTAGTCAAAGATGGTCTTTGTGGATCTCTAAAACCTGTCCGCTCTTTCATTAAAACAGAGATTGGGAGGGATGGGGCTCAAACGATGAACAAGGGGAAGCCAGCGAAAAGAGAAAGAGAGGGATAAGATGTGGGAAATGGAGGATAGAGGGATAACAGAGGGAGTGATGAAGGGTTAATGAACTCAGAATCTCATCTTACATGTATTTAGTTTCGTGATTGTCTCTCTGCATGCGGTCTTGCAGCATATGCCATTGACTTCAGGAAATTCAAATAATGTTTGACATGTGTTTAAAAATATCTTTATTTGCATTTGATGATGGCCTTGTGATTATGTTATGAAAAGGTGCAGATGACACATAGCTAACAAATCACGAGTTTCCAGCTTCGATGTGAAATGTAAGTTGTTTATTCAAGGCAGAAAATATGGCTAAAGGTGGTATAAAACAGCCAACATGAGGAGGTGTGAAAACACCATCACAGACAACATGCTCCCTAATACATCTCCACTCACCCTGCAAGGCACAACTACCACGGTAAGCAGCAGCAGCTGCGACACATGTATAGTAAATTTCTATTTGTATTGACAACAGTGTAATCTGTTGGGACAGTGTCGCCCCTTGTGCAGGTCATCACTCTTAATGTTTACGTTATGTGTCTGTCCATATGCATGAATGTGTGTGTGTTTCTGTGCACATTGTCCAGTGTGTGTATTTATGTGTGTTAGTGTCTGTATGTGTATGCCATCAGTTCTGCAAGGGAGAAAAGGGGTGGGGGGTGGGGGGGGCGGTAGAAAATGATCCGCGGCCGATACATATGAAACAGGAGGGCTCATACATAAACATAGCTCCAAGGCCCCGGGGCCAGGCAATCTACGAGGCAAATTGCTCACCAGTCAGCCATGGAGGCCGCACTGTTTACTATGCATGAGGTCTTGTGACATGCTTTAAAGCCGTCCCTAAAACAGGATGACTGGGCCAGTGGTAGCGAGGAGTTGGTTTTTTCTATTACTATGGTATTCTTTCCTGTGCAAAATGTGGTGGTTGGAGAACGGATCATCGTTTTACTCTGTGGAGCTGTTGTGGGGTGTATAGTAGATGCTGAATGAAAGGCAAAATGTGGGTGTTAGGGTGTGACCGCCTATCAGAGTGTCTGAGTGGGACAGTGTGTGTTTCTTTTTATGGAAGTGTCTGTGATGCAGCTATGGAATTTTTTAAATTCTTATTTGGGCTTTATGGATGGCAGATAGTAATGATAGAGAGAAAACATGGGGGAAGAAAGATGACATGAAACACACGTCCCTGGCTAGACTCGAATGGACAATGTTGCAATTACATGGTATCCATCATAAGCATTATGATACCAGGACACCCCATTCACTGCTGTTGTTTGTGATGGCCAGCTTGGAATACTGTACCTATCATATATCTAGCCTATCTATGAGAGTCAATAGTCAGGTTTCCTTTCACATGTAGCGAATTGTAACCAAATTAGAAACTCAGTAAAAGAAAATGCAAATGAATGCACGCTTCCATCCACAAGGGTGAATGTGAAGTTTAGCACATCGAGATAAACAGCTGGTGGCGTTTATTCTCCAGTTGGTTGCCATTGAACCTTTGTGGATCTCAAAGGATGGAAAATAATGTAGAAAACATGATGGCATTTATGTTTATTTCATGCATTAATTCAATGATTGTTACACTCTCGTCGCGCCACACAGATCTGATGTTTTTGTCAGCAGTAATATCTTCATCTCTTCAGTGGAAGCTTGAGAGATTAACATGCAACATGTTTTTTTTGCTAAGTCTGGTCCCGTTGCACTTCCACCTCAGCCAAGCGTAAAAACCTTTTTGTAATATTTGGACTTTTTTTGTAACAATAGTCAGTATTTTGAGATTCACGCATAAATTTAGTTTTAGTCACAGTTAAAGTGTGTCAACACCAAGCCGTAGTATTCATTAGTTTCGTGCAAGGGATGATTTTGTTAGAATGATAGATGTTTTGGAATGAAACTCTTTGAACGCATGAAAAATAAACTCTTTGATGCTAAACTTCAATATCCCGTCATTACATGTGAACATGAATGAATACAACTGAGCAGGACAGAATAACATAACCGAATGGGAAGCGATGTTAACATGTAAACAAGCCGTCGGGACCACATCTGCTACATCCTGCATTTACCAGACCAGTATCCCAGGGGGAGCCCTCCTCAATTCAATTTCAATCTGCTCGACCCCCAGGGTCCAAGTTCAAGTTCAAAGTCAGGCAACTGTGGCACCAGCATTAGAATTGCCCACCCAGGAGTCCCAGTCCAGAGTGAAGTATTCCAACTGTAGATGAGATCAGGACAGATCCAATACCAGATCTATTCAAATGTCCTTTACAAGAATGTCTTTTTGCGAGTGTGTATGTGCGTGTGGAGGGGTGGGGTGGGGGGGGAGCTACTGTCACATTACAAACACCTTTGCTGCCTCGCTCTCTCTATTTCTCTGTCTATCTGTAACCCCCTCCCCTCTCTCTCAGGCTATAATTATGCTAATAGTATGTATATAGCTGTGGCCTTGGAGGCTTGGGGCGTATTGAAGGTTCCCAGGTCTTTCTCTCCTGTAACAGTATTAGGGTGCTATTGAAAAGCGGACGGTGGGTGAGAAGGGGGGCAGGATAGAGAGATAGCGCGGGGTGGCAAATGGGACATGACCACCGTGCTCTCTGTCACGACGCCGCCCATTGTCTGGCCAAAGAAAAGGGCCTCCGCCGCCAGTAGGACAATAATAAAGGAGCAAGAATGGGCTGTGCATATTAAACAACACAACGGACTGCACAGACCAACCTGCATGGGTACGATGAAGGGGGAAGTGGAGTAAAACAGACTGAGGGAGAGGCGGGTCTTAAAGGGAGTGGGAGGGAGTGAGGGAGTGGTACAGAGAAAAGGGTGGATGGTGTGAAAAAGGCACAAAAAGAGGCTAAGGCACAGAGATAACTGTAAAAACAGAAATGTTGTTTTGCTTCTTTAAAGAGAGGACACCTGCCAGTATCAATGGTCTACTTCAGCATACAATGGAGTCCTGACACCACATCCAGTCCAGTCTCTGTTCCACAAGCTTCTGAATCAGTGCAATCTGTGGTTGGGAGTTTCTTTTATCAGTCTTTTGGAAATCCAGGCCCTTTATTATCAGCCATAAAAACATATTTAACATTTTTTATCCCCTTGGTACTTCATGACATTCTCTACATTTATGAGAATCGGTCATGATTTTGAGCATCTGCTACAGAAAAGGACCTCTGTTGAAATATAAGCCAATAACCCAAAGTCAATAAAATACAACGGTGTGGTGAACCTTAAGTTAAGAATATGTTGTGTATGGTCAGGAATAAACTCACAAGTGTTTATGGGTTTACTATCCATATTCTTTAAATGAATATCAATTACAACACCTGGTATTCGAATTTGACAAAGTTAGTTGCAGTCAAAAAACATTTGGATGCACGGTTTTTCCCTGGAGCTTTACAGCGGCGTGCATTCTGCTCCCCCCAACAGCTGTGGACTAGCCGTGGCCACTTGATTGGCCACTCTATGTCAAGCTGAATTCCTGAAAGTTTTTGCAAATGTCAATGTGGATTTCTTCCGTTTCACAGAAGAGATGCTGCAAATCGAAATCGTCCAAAACCTCAGTCATCCAGCACATAGTGTAAGAACCATCTCCCTCTGTGTCCTCCCTCTCACTCCCCCTGCCCTCATCTCTCGCTGCCTGAGTATGTTGAGAGGTGTCAGCAGTAGAGGCGTGGGTGTGGGAGGCTCTAACGTGGTTCACGGCTATCGCATGTGCCTCGGCTGCTATGCAGCGTGGCTACCATCTGTCTCCATGTCACCCAGTGCACGGCTCTGTCCCTTTCTCCCCCTCTCTCTCTTTCTGCACATCTTCTGCCCTTCTCTCAGTCTAGCATTCCTTAATCCTTTATCTCCCTTCCTGTCCTCTTTTCATTCTTTCTCATCTCCCGCATTCACGGTCACCGCTGCAGCATGAGGTTATCAGTTCATTAAAGAGATGTGCAGGTATCTCAGACAAGACAAGCTTGGAGAACGAGACCTGGAAACCTTTAACATGGAAAGTCTGAAAGAAAGATTTCTGTTTGTATAACTTAAATGATTTGTGATGAATAGAAACATGACTTTGTAATTGCTGACAACACAAAAACATAACAGCATTCCTTGTTTTGTTTTTATTGTTGCTTTCACCTTTTAAAATGGACAAAAACAGAGAGTTGCCCTAAAATGTTGTTAGAAAGTTAAACCTACCGGAAGACACAGCAGCGCCTCTCACAGACCAGTGAGTGGCAGTGTGCCACAGTTAGAGTAAACGTTCAAGTATTGCTTGGTTCATGTACTGTATGTGTAAATGTGGTGAAAGAGTGAGTGAGCATGTTCTTGTATTTGTAATGCTGCTTATATTGGTTTTAAAGTGTGCTAGTGTGTGTGTATCCCTATCTGTGTATTCTGATTTGTGTGCATGTATGTGTGTGTGTGTGTGTGTGTGTGTATCTGTGTGCACACAGTCCTCAGACAGACAGACAGGCAGGCAGAGTGAGCAGTAGCCAACTAACCATAATGTTGTCATTAAGGAATTCAGCAGATTAATAGCCTTAAATACCTGGAAATGTCCTAAGATCTAGTATCTTTAGCTTGTAATTTCCTCTCCGGGTCCTAAGCACTAAACCCGCTGTGTTGTTCTTGGCATTCCTCAGTCGGACCAGAGAACATCGCGCGGACACTGATACCTTCCTCTGGGATCCATTCTCCTCTCCATTTGATGGAAACCAAAAAAGGGCCTTTAGCCAGGCAGGTCCCATTATGTCTCAATGACAGAGCCCGGGGGTGAAAAACGCTCTGTTCTTTCCTCAGCCCACCTTTGGGTCTCGACAAGAAGTGACATATGCCCTGATGAACAGAGGAGGGTGTGATTTGCCTGCCAAATTGAGGTTGAGTTGTTTGTTACCGGTCTGAACTTTGTTTCAGTGGAGAAGTATTTTTCTTAGTTGTGGATGATGTGACTTTCTGTTGTAAATAGTTGACAACCATTCGACATAATCAAATTCTCCACACATTTGATGTTTTGTCTTTTTCACCATTTAGATCGGCGTTTAGCAAACATCACAATAGCTGTAGGCACTAATGATCCCCAAGTCCAGAACACTCTTTGCTCCCTGTCACATTCCCACCTCATGACCTCATGACTGGATGTATGCATTAAACAGATGTGGCTGGCTATGAGGGGCCTGAAACAGGATAGGACAGCCTATAGCCCCTAGGCTGGTCTTCTCTGGCCTTGAAGCCAGGGGCCTCCGGGTCCAGAGGACAGGATAAACAGGATTGATGTGTGTGTCTGTGTGTGTGTAGGTGTGTGTGCATGTGTGTGTGTGTGTGTGTGTGTGTGTGGAGGGACAGTATGTGTGAAAGACAGACACAGAGAGAAAGAGAAACCCCTTTCCCACATCCAGCCCATAAATGTTCAGGCAGTTTTCAGTGTCAGCATCATGTGAGAACAGTGAGTCGATTTTCACTGTGCGATGCTCTGACAGTTTGCTTGCTCAGGACAAAAAGCAGCAATATTTCGACAGAAAATGTTACAATTTTGTTATGTGACTTAGCCACAGGACATTTCAGCCATTTATTACAAATAACATACCTTTACACTTTATCAGACATACAGTATACCACAGATTTTGTAGACACTGGGATGTGTTTTTCACACTCAGTCCTGCATTTTTGATAGGCAATCAAAGAAGATCATGCTTTTAACTTTTAATATATTAGGCTGGATTGAGTGGCAGTAAAGCTCAAGGTGTCCATCTATTACAGAAAAGTGCACTTCTCTCAAAATGTTTGCTTTGACAACTTTAAACTCTGAAGACAATATGCACCTTTTGGCAAGGGAAATAAAGTTGTTAGCTTTTTCTTTAAAAAGAAAATCAGTCTAATAATTAGAAGTCAAATTAAAGGAGTGTGCTACATTACCACAGATGCTTTTGAATGCTGAATACAAAAATGTGTTATACCGATCATGATTTTTTTTCAGATATTGCCTCAGTGCAGATTTATTCCACATTTGAGACTTTGTGCAAACCATAAAAGCCTATTTAACCTGAATAGCTTAACACAGCCTTGTTGCCAGTTTCACACACAGAACTGTGTGAAACTGGCAACAGAAAGTGTAGAATAAGTGCAACTTAATACAAGATGTGGATGACAGAAGAAAAGCTGTAATATTTGATGGCAACAGATTGAAGCTACAATGCTAGAAGGCCAACAACCACTTTGATGACACAGTGATGAATTTTGTTTGTGATAGCTGCTCCCCTGGAGAGAGGGGCAATGTGGTGCATCTGCGGAGGGCTTTACCCACTTTCAGTCATTGTCCTCTGTGCCTGCTTTCATAGACACATTGTTCCACCGAGTCAAATAAAAGCATTAAACGTAATCAGCATAGAAGATGGATAATGTTGTACAATGAGTGCATGTAGAGCAGCCACACACTGCGCCCTGCTGCAGCAAGTTGTGTTGCTGTGCTAGCAAGTAGAGCCGCCATTAGAGAGACTGTCACCGACCCAGGCGGTACATTCTAACTAGCCTGCAGCCTCAGACCCATCTATTCTCAATATGCCAAACTTTTATTCATTTTTTTTCCAAAACCTGACACGGCAATCTGATGATGAACCAGCCCCATTATTTTTTGTACGCCAGCAAGAAAGAGATAGATCCCCGAACGTTGTGCCTTCACAGAACCAACATTATCCCTCTATGTCAGAGGTGGGTAATATCCTGGCGGTCTGGGAGTCCAGAGGTGCATACAGAATGATGTCATTAATCCTCCAGGGCAATCTCTCTCTACCTCCCTCTCTCTCCTTCTACAACTGGCAATGCAGAAAACAGAGCCACATTTGCATGCTGCATATGTTGCCAGGTGGCTCTGTTGGCTGCGGGTACAAATTAGATTTCCTGACAAGGTGTAAGAGAGGGAAGAAGAGTGGATGGTAGCTTTTTTTTATTTCTTTCATTCTTCTATCTTTCTTGTTGATGTGCATGTCTGTCATTGTTGTGTAGTATATTACAGTCTTAAACAGAAACGTTTGACTTCGACACTGGAAATCAGAAGATTAGAACCCCTCTCCTGGCAGTCAACAATGTTTTCTTTTAAGAGCTGTTTTTTTTCTTCTAGGAATGAGGAACTATACTGTAGCTTTGACAGGAGAAAAATGCGCAGTCCATTTTCACTAAATGGTGACCTATTGATCAGATGTGGGCAAATGTAGACCCCCACACACACATGCACACACTTAAACAGACCAATGGAGGCTTTCACCTTGACACTGGATGAAGACAAGGGTGGAAAAGAAAAAAAAAAAGCTCTGAACGGGGGCTTAAACTTTTCAGACTGGACTTGAAAGCTGAGAGCTATGAACCTCTATGGTCTGTTACTACCCCAAAGGCTAGTTACATTATCTGTGTCAGTCACCCTGGAACTAGCCTGGATGCTCCAGTGTGGCTTTTTCCCACATTGTTTACCACCATCCACTAAACACAGGACAGGAAACAGTGTCTAGGTTGAGGTTGACATTAACATTCTTCACATTCTCCATGTAGCCAAGGCCTTGATCTCAGGGGACAATGAGAAGGGGCATCAAAGTGAAGATCATGTTCATTTAAGTGTGTCAGCAAATGTTGTAAATGTGTGCTTGGTCTTGTGTTGTTCAAAGATAGAAGCAGAGGCTCCTGCCTTGTTTCCCCCAAATTCACCATTCCACCATCATTGATCCGTCCCTTCAATTAACGGCTAGGTTTGTCCCCAATCAATTCCTATCT
>JAPMOB010237509.1:0-11256 GCA_029875015.1 Lepomis gibbosus
CATGTATAGCAAGCGCAGCACTCTCTATTCTCTCTACTTTTTCTGTTTTTGTTTATTATTTATCTATTATTTAGTTTTCAGCTCTCCCTTTCTCCTCAATTATATTCACCAGGGAGAAACTTCTCAATATTCCACAATTCACCTCACACACTTTTTCACCGCTTTTCACTGAACCAGAAAGGTACGTAGAGCTTTTAGTTGAACTGCGCTGCCGTCAATAAATCTGGCAAAAGTCCACTCTCTGGCCAACAAAATGGATGAACTGCTGCATTTCAACAGAGCAAACACAGACTTTTCCAGATCTGCTGTGCTGTGCTCCACTGAAACATGGCTTGGTGAGCACATCCTGGATAGTACACTACATCCTTTAGGCTTCCAACGCCTCAGAGCGGAAAGGATGGTATGCAGGAAAACAAGCACATTTCCACTGCCTGTAAACCTTTTTCTCCTTTATTCTGGGTGGTGTTTACATCCAACCTAAAGCCCATGCTAGTGAGGCGTTACACTCAGCTGGCTGAGTTAAAATAACTTTGCACAGTCATCTAGGCTCCCGGCTCACTCTTCTTGGGGACTGTCCCCCATGCAGCCTTGTGACTCTCTTATTACTGTCTGGTTCATTGTCTCCTCACTTACAGGTAGACACTAAAATCTGCTAAGCCTGTGGTCAAGAATGTGAGGAGATGGGCATATAAGGCAAAGCTGGAATACAGGCCTGCTTTGACTGCACTGACCGCAGTGATTTTGATGCTGCAGCTACACCCTGGATGCACTCTCTGACATTTTGACATAATCTTTTGTGAGGACGTGTGCCGACTAAAACTTTCTGCACATAGAACAACAACAAACCCTGGTTTGTAGCTGAACTCAGGCAGCTTCACAGGCCAAGGGGGGAGGCCTATATTATGGACAGAGTCCTGTACAACCGGTCCAGAAACACACTGATAAAGGAGATCAGAGAATAAAAAATAAGCTACCCTAAAAACTTCTGGAGACGATGTGTGTCAGATCTTTCAGAGACAGAAGATCAGGAGGAAACCAGGCCGAGATGGCGTGCCGGTGTTCTGTCTGAAAGCCTGTGCTGACCAGCTGGCCCCCATCTTCACGCAGATCTTCAACAGATCACTGGGGCTGCGTGAAGTCTCCTTCTGCTTCAGATGCTCAAAAATCATCTGGGTCCCCAAGAAACCCTCTATTACAGGTTTTTATGACTACAGGCCTGTCACCCTGACGTCTTTAGAATTGTTGGACAGACCGGTGTTGTCCCACCTTAAGGACGTCACAGGGCGCCTGCTGGACCCCCTGTAGTTTGCCTACTGGCAAAAAGATCAGTGAATAATGCAATCCCCTGGGACAAATGCAAGGTTCCTGTTTGTGGATGTCCATTCTGGACTCAACCAACTCCCTCTGCCAGCCTCCACCTCACAGTGTCTGTGAAGACGTTTGCAGACGACATAAAGGTCATCTGCAGAGGTTACCGCATACAGACAGCTGGTCCTGTACTGCGGTCATAGCAAACACAAACACGCTCAAAACTGCGGAGATGACAGTTGATTTCCGGACTCCTCCTGAAGTCCACTGTCACCCCGAAGTTACCCCAAAGAACAGCCGAGACATGTACCTGTTTCAGGTCAGAAAGTTTAACCTGCCTCCGGAGCTGCTGATCTCATTTCTACACTGCAATCATCCTCTCTCTGTACGTCCATTACAGGCTGGTTCAGATCAGCCACCAAACAGTATGTGAACAGATTATATTAGAAAACCTACCTACTTCGTATATAGAGAGAGACTAGTCAGCAATCAATTACATCATTCAATATTTATCCCAGCACCCTTTGCACTAATGTGGGTTTGGGTTTTTCTAGAAACAGAACCATTTCAGCTGAGAAACAGTACATTGTTGCAATGACCACAAGCAAGAGTTTGTGAATTGTGATTACTGTGCTGACTAATGTAGATATGGTAGGTGCAAGTCTATGAGGAGTTACAGGTGTCTACACTCCTAAAGACACTATTAAAGGAAGAGCAATCTTACTTGAATTAACCAAAGTTCCTTCCTGTCCAGCATATGTTGTAAGCGTTGTTTAATAGCCATAGTCATACTAAAGTGATGATAAGGCCGGTGTGCTGAATTCTGAACTTGTTCCCAATCATTTCAACTTAACTCCAGAGGATTCCATTCATTACCCTGCACAGCCATGGGAAAATGCAGAATCAGCAACCGACACACTCTCCGAGATACACCAAATAAGTCGCTTTCTCTTCCTGTGCCTCTCTCTGATGCAAGAGATTAAGTCTGTGGTCAGAGTTTTCATTTTTCATAGACTATTTGGGTTTGTTCATGGTCCTTGCTTTTTCATATTTTCTACATCAGATGAGTCTATGCTCTTCTCAAACACACCGACTGTAGGGAAGCCAGATATGTGGAAGTACTGTGAGATGGACTGACACAGTGGATTTTGGTGTTTTCATGGGATACATTGACATCAGGCCAAAATGTCCTCTGTTACACAGAATATATCAAAAATGAATGGCCATTAAAACAACTTATTATATCTGTACTTCCCTGATTTTGAACCTTTTCCCATTTTGGACTCTCTGGACCATATCGATCTCCTGGCACAGAGCACCAGTGCAGTTGTCATTTTCACACCCAGCTCCCACGCTGTGTAAGTAACATTTACTTGTGCTCATCTGTGCACCCATGGGAGTTGGTGTTCAAATGAGCAGTTGTCAGGTGAAGTGCTGGCGCATGGCTATCTTGGGGCAGCAGAAAACAATAGTGCCAGTCACTAACAAAAAGCTGGTCTAAAGTCGAAGGCGTAGTATTTCCCTGCTAATTAAAGGGCACCTTTTTCAGATATTAAGATGCTCCTCATTAAAAGAGATGCTGTGCGCATGTACACACGGAGGACAGCAGCATAACTTTGTTAAATAATTAATATCTCGCGTCACACTGACAGGATCGGCAAGGAGGAACTGACAGCAGCCTCTCTAATCATTAAAGTTAAATTGTATAACGCTTATAAACACTTATGCATCAATACAACACTCAATAAAGAAGAGAGAGAGACATGTGACCCACGACCTGTCCATCAAAGTTTATCGCAGTGAGAATACAGACATAGGATACAAGCGTATAGAATGCGAATCTATCTGTTTGTCACAGACTCCAGTCTGCAGTGTAGTTCATACACTTTACTGATAAACAAACTATATCACATCCACTCACTCTCTCTCTCTCTACTGTGAGTACAGGCGCACCTAGCTTTTAAATGGAATTGGAGATGACACTCTGATTGGTTTAATTCACGTTACACCCAAAACATAACTATGAATAATTAAGTGACTACATGCAACCCTTTGCGCCTTGAGGCTTATTTTTCACCCAGATTAGGCGCAGCAAAAAGCAGAGTTGGACACCCCCCAATGCACTTGTGCCATGGCCTTTAGACCATGTGTTATAGAACTTTCTTTGATCATGATCCCAATGTTGCTGTTCTGTGGTTCACCAGCGAAGGGACTGAACTACATTGCAGACTGAAGTCTCTGACAAACAGATAGATCCGTGTTATATTCGCTCGTCTTCTCTATGAAACATCTGTGTTTTCACTGGGCTGTTTATTATAAACTCATCATGAACTTGTTGTGAGTCACATCTCTATCTTCCAGGTGAATTTATTTTTCTTGTGTGTTTTATTGATGTAAGAGTGTTTTATTTAACACTTTCCAGATCCTGACCGATCCTGCTGGCGTGCTGGGACATTTAAATAATTAATGAACTTAGGCTGCTGTGCCTCATGCATAAATGTGCACAGCGTCTTTTTCGATGGGGATATAACTGTGATACAACTGATGTGTGCATCACCCGCCTATGCAGGTGCATCTTACTATCTAAATAATAGGCCTTTAAATAGCGGGAAAAAACTGCACTATTGACTTTCGACCAGGATTTTGTTGGTTAATGTCACAATGGCTTTATGCTGCTGCGAGATAGCAATGCACGTCAACTGAGTGTGTCTTATCGTGTCACATGAGAATACAGTGTGTGTCCAGTGATGTTACAGCACTAACAACGTTACCTCAAGGCAAGAGCAGACACTGGGTGCGTCCCAAGTCTCTTAACTGCATCCACGTTTCCCTGTCTTGGGTGTTCTGCTTCAAGGAAACCATGTGAGGAGAGAAGAAACAAGGAAATATGTTTTTAGAGAAATGAGACATCCTTTCCTCTGAAGTGTCACATGAAGCAACGTCTGTTTCTGGTGACGGCGGCAGCTGATCACAGCTGGCTCAGCAGTCGCCATTCTTGATGGAGTTTGCGTCGGCACACAAGAGCACTGCTAATACTAATAAAGGCACACAGTTATCACTGGAAAACAGCATGTTTTCTCTCTGTAGCTGTTACCTTTTTAACAAACACCTGCACATCCTGTATTTATACTGTGTACTGTGTCCTGCTCAGAGGCACAAGATCATTCCTACTGGCAGAACACGTCTGTTATTTATTGATTGTTTGCATTTTTATTTATTGATATTCTAATTGTGAATTCATTATCCAAAAACCCAGGATATGACAAGAATGAGAATATGGCGACTTTTGATTTACTAGCCTAAATGTTTCCGGGGAAACTTATATCAAAGCCGATGCTCAGGGATTATTAGCCTCACGTGACTGAATGGAAATAACAATAAATGATATAAAAAGCCATTCTTTATGACAGACAGACTCTCAGACTCTCTCTGACTTTAATTGTATGAGTTAATTGTCATTGTTTAATTGTTGTAAGTTAATAAATGAAGGAAGTTGTTCTTCGTCTTGTTGTTCAAACCTATAATGGAAATTCATTTTTAACTACACCGCAAATTAGAAAACAAAATAAGAGCTTTGGGGCGGCCTACAAGATGGCGGACTGGAACAATTCCAATATTGGCATAGATTGTGAGGAAATGTTAAATAAGAAATTTCTAGAGCTCAACCATACTACTAATTCGTAGTTTTAAAGTGACGTCACACTCCAATGAAAACACTTCCTTGGAGGGCAAAAAGACGTTAATTTCCGTTGCCTGCCAACCAATATGCAAGTGATACAGTTACTTTGAGTTTGTTACTTTTTGTGTTGCCAAAATGCTGGATGGTTTTTGTGCATTCGGATTTACTAATGGAGGAGACAAGTCTGAGCTGTGTTAGGTGAGGGTTTCCCCAGAAGCAGAAAGTAAACATTACCGCAGTCCAAGCGGCGGCAGGGACCTGACGGTTTTTAACGGATGCTGTAACGTTATAGCCTACAGTCAGATACTTACAGTTTGAGTTCATATCTTTATTTTTCTTAAGTTGAAAGGTGATCCAAATAAAATTTGACTGCTTTTGCGGCGTCTCTACGGGGGAGTCGCTGTGTGAACCCCTATGTTGGTCCATTTTGCCCTCCACCGCGCATGTCACGTGACTGAAAAAACTACCACCACTTCTATTTCTTTCTTTTTTAGCTTACTATTACTGTACCTAACCTGACATATGTCATTACAATCAGTTCAGGGACCTTCAGGAAGCCAGTGGTTACAAATGCTTTTGGCTTGTGTGTAGATAGTTTGGAGTGGTTTTCATACTAGTATCAACATGACCACTGAGTTTGGATAACAATACCAAGATATTTGTTGATAACATTAAAAACCTTTTTATTTCATTTACCAACTCAGAAGGATCTCAGAATAGGTCAACAGGTTTAGTAATCAGACCCAGTATTCAACGCCAGCTATGAATATGTGTCAGTTTTTAAAGGTCAATGCAACAGACATATTTTTGTCATACCACAAAATGATTACGCTCAATGTTTTGAGTTGCGAGTAGTTCAACTTTATAACAATGTTCACTTCTCAGTCTCATCAGTATGTTTTTTTAGAGGCCAAGCTCTCCATTGTTTCACAACAAAAAATAGAACATCCATGTGATTGCCAAAGAGGAGATGATCCACAACTGACAGTGAAACATAGTTTATGTTTTTGTCCATACCAAATTTTATGCTGATCTATTCTGTTGATGTAGAGATATTTCTGAAAACTTTAACATGCTGGGGGCGCTATATGAAGTGTCACAGGATCACCAAAGTAATTAGGATTCATACTCTGGTACCACTGACCAATTCCAATTCCATGGCAACCCATCCAACAGTTGTTGAGGAATTTCACTAAAAACCAAACATGTTAACATCACAGTGGCGCTATAGGAAGAGTGAGGGGAACAGATCATTGGTCAGTAGCATTCATTCAACGAAGGCCCTTAAATGTCTGTACAACAATTCATGGAAATCCATTAAATTAGTTGTGATATTTCAGTATGGACCAAATTCATGGATCAGCTGAACGACATCCATCCATAATGCCACACTGCAAGTTAATCTAATTTGTGAAGCGGGTTTTTTTTGTTGTTGTTGTTGTTGTTGTTTTTTTCTTGGATGTTAAACATCTTGCACCAGCTTGTGATCTATTCATACAGGGACCCTGGGGATACTACTGCTCTAGGTAACCAGGTCTAGAAGCCAATATTAGCTTGGCTTTAACTCTGAGTTATACCTTCTTGCACTTAACTTATCAGTGAAGTAAAAGAACTTCTTCTGAAATCCCCATCAATAAGCTAGTTAATATGGAGACCAGTTGAAAAAGCAAACAACAACAAAACAAATAACCTATAAAAAGTTCTCAATGAGCCTCTGAAACAACTTCAACGACTGAAGATGAGGAGTGAAAGTGTCTTCCTGTTTCCAGTTTGCTCATTGTTAACCATGTTTTATGGCCCAGGAAGAGGCTCGGGATCTTAAGTCTAATTGACTGTTGTTTTATGTGAAAGCACAGCTTGTGTCACTCTACAAGAGAGTTGATTTTACTTCCAAGCTAAGAGATACTGCTGTTTTTATTAGGCAAACAAAAGTCAGTGAGAAGCGGTAGGAGGGGAAGAGACAAGAGAAGAGAGAAAAAGAAGGACAATGAGAGGAGTAGGTGAGGTAGTGTGGAGGTGAAGAAGTCATTCTGTCTTATTTAAACTAGGGTAACTTTCTAAAGTAAATATTGGGCGCATCAGTGTTCCAGGAATATATGAGAAACATGTTGATGAGGCATTCTGAGCTATAATAATGAGCAGACTTAAAGTGCCCAGCCAAGCTAGCGGCTCTGTGAGGCTGCATTTAGCACAGCATTGCTTGAACTAAATGTTATCTTCAACATGCTAACATGCAATGGCAATTAACAACTTGAGTTTTAGCAGGAAATGTTTATCAAACTTGCATTCTTGGGTTAATGTCTCAACATGTTAACATTTGGTAATTAACACCAAACTCAAATTAGAGTTGAGGCTAATGGGAATAGTTTGTCATTTATTTTGCGCTATTTGGTGATGAACTAAAAAGTGAGATTTTTATTTGCCAGTGGTTCTGTCTGAAAGGTCATTAGAATGCACGATCTGATAATTCACTACTAAGATTACTAAATGGCTTTTTGGTACATACATTTCAGTTCAGTTTACTCAATGATTCTCCACTTCGGGATTTTCCAGGTTATCCAACAAAACAAAAACTCAGAGCAAGGAAGTAGTTACCACAACAGTTCAGTGGGCAAACGAGGCAAAAAAACCCAACTAATGGTCACCAGGCTTTCCCCAACTCGAGGTTATCTCGCTGAGTGATTATTAAGCTGTCGTCAAATCTCCAAAGACGCATAGCTGGTCCGAGATTCCTCGCAATGATGAGAGCAGATGATTTGCCAGGTTCATGTGGACACGTGAATAGGGAATGAACATCGATTTAAGACAGCACAATGCCTTGGTGGGTCGACAAAGTGGAGGTCTAACTTGTCCCTGCTCTTTAGTCGCTGATGTCTGATGCCATTGGACTCATCACAATGGGACGTTTTACACTGATTGCTGTAAAGCACTTTATCTTTATTGAAGAGTGCTATATGAATAAAGCTATTATTATTATTATTATTATTATTAATCTTCACTGGTTGACAGAATTAGTGGGCATGTGGAGGTGAGTGAAAAAAATACAATAAAACATTATATTTCGTTTTATGAGCAACAACATATTGATGATATGTGTGTGTGTTTTTTTATAGACTTAAGACTATGGTGCAGTTTATTTATTTTTAATCAAAATGCGTCATTAAATTCTGAAGGTTGAAATACTCCCAGTGGTGGTTTCATGGCAATTACACACTTATTCACACGTCATCTTTTATACCTTAGACAGCTTAAAACACATGAAGTTTTTCACATGAAGAAGCAACAGTGGCATTAAACAGGAATGTAATAAAGAGAGCCAATGTGGAAAGCAGCTTACTCCAGTGCACTTAGCTAATGGACAACAGTGTGTGTGTGTGTGTGTGTGTGTGTGTGTCCTGCTAGCAAGTCCTTCATCTTGGCCATGGCTCTTATTGACCGTATTGGAGGCCATAAATCATCGGGTATGTGAGTGTGCGTGCGCGTGTGTGTGTGTTTGTATACGGCCCAATGCTTCTCTAGATGTGAGCAGCAATCTCAGGTCAGAGAAGCAACAGAGCGAGCAGTTTGTGTGTGTGTGTGTGTGTGTGTGTGTGTGTATCTGTGTGGTGTGTGTGATAACCGTGGCAGGGCAACAGTACCCAAAGTGGTAGATGGACCATTGGACAAGATGTACCTGACTGTCTGTCAGCTTCACACCTTTCCCGCACAGAGATGCAAATGCTGATGCAACTGCACACTTCAGTCACACGAACATGAGGCTTGTGCACATACACACAAATGAGTATAAGCACACAAAAATGCAATTAAGCAGACTGCATCAGTACAGCAGGGGGTGTTCTGCTGTACTTTCTCTGACTTTCTTAACCCTACTTGGTAAATGTCTCTACCTTTTTTTTTATCCATCTTGCGAACGGGGTGATGGTGGGTTGAGTACAGATGGTAGTGAACTGTAACTGACGTTAACTGCCCTCCATTAACATTTCCCAGAGTGCTACTGGAATGAGCAATCAAATGGAGCGGTGAAGCAGATGCACTGTGGGCAGCCATCATATGTGTACACACACTGACACTCACAGACAAAGATACAGTCATAGACAAAGCAATCTCTGACACTACTTGGAAACAACCATGTGCACATTTCAGACTCACAAATTGCTGCTCCCCCTGCTCGATGCGGGAGTGCAGAAAGGTCTTGAAATAAATCAGCCACTATTACTGAGTTACAGAGATGTCACTGTCAAATGCCAAAATCCTGCTGAACCCATAATCTAGTATTGATCCATTCAAAGGAGGAATTACAGTTTCAGGTTTCAAGTTTCTCACCTTTTTTTTAACAATAAGCTTCCAAAGAAGCACAACAATGAAAGACCAATAGTTACTAAAGGTTATGGCTTGATCGACAGAGGCAAAATCTACAGCCATTGTTCAATCCAAAGATTAGCAGAAGCTACTATGAGCCATTAGCAATCTGAGTATGTTCTAGTGGTCACATGTTGCCGAGCCATTAATATTTCCCTGGGCCCTCTACATGTTTCATGTTCCTTCACTAACATGAACCACAGTATTTTATTTTTACCCAGTCCCACCTACACTGTCATGCTGCACTCAACACTAATGCATCAAATCCTTGCCTTAAAATATCATCAAATAAATTCTTTAGTTTTGGTCAAATTGTCACATCGATGCACATGATATGAAAACTTATTCTGAGAACTTCATCTATCTGTTTCCAATGCCTGCATGGTACAACAAAAAATCCTTGCAGACCCTGTATATTGTTCATTATAAAACAGGTAGCTCAAATCAAGCAGTCTGATTGGTTCATAGTAGTGGTATAATGAGCGTAGAAATGTGACGTTGAATTCTTTTGCACAGATCCGTATCACTCTGCGACAAAGTAACGTTAGAAAGTAACAACAGGAAGGCACAGTACCAGTATCAACCACAGTATCACCTGGCAACAATGTTGCCAAGAATACGCAAGAAAGCAGGGACAGGGCAAAGATACACAACCACTGCCTCCGCAGTACCACAGTTCAAAAACTCTCGGACGCAGGTCTTGAAATAAGAGACATTACGGATGTTAATGGACGCAAAAGCCTACCAGCAGCTTGGTAGAACTACTTTGCCTTTGTATTCATAAAGAAATGTCTATTGTTGAAATAAAACAAAGTCAAATTGAAGTGTGTCTGTTAGCCTACTTTCTTTTTGCCATACTAACAGTTTTATAAAAGCAATAACTCACTTCATACGCTTATTACAACGCCCCTTAACTGTGATATAATAAGCGTATGCCATCATCATGCATAAGCTTAGTGTCAGAAAGTTAGACAGCTTGGTTCCCAGGTTAGTGCACAAAGCTTCCCCATAGATTTTGGAAAATTTGTAGGAGACAGTCAGCATATCTCACTTTTTCCACAGCTATTCAGCCATTGATCAGCCACTAATAAGCAACACAGTATTTGACCACTAGGCAAAAAATGACCAGTTTCACCTTAGGTTTTGATCATATGAACAGGAAGGAGACCCAAGATGCAAAAATATGGGCTACGAGGCAACGTTTCTTTATTTATTTTATTAAAAAAGAGAGGAGGTCGACATGACATGACATGTGCATGACCCATTTATTTCAAAATTCCAACTATTTCTGCTTATCGCACATCAACCCTTAATCTCTTTCTGAGTTGTCAATATTTAAAACGTTGCGCCAAACTAATTTTATTTACTTCACTGAGGATTCCTTTGCTTTGTCCATAAATAAATGATGACCACTTGTATTTTTAAGCGGTTTTGCTGAAGTATGTTATTCTTATTGGTTTGTCTCTTTGATGCTTTGCTCTCATTGCTGTAATATTTCCCTCTCAGTGTGTAGCTTTTTAACCACTCCTCGCTCACCCTTTTTTTCTATGTACACCAAACCAAACAGGAATGTACGATGCATCACTGTGTGAGCACAAGTGCATTTTCCTTGCGAAATTGCTTCAAATGTTTAGAGCAGGGAACGTAAACACATTCACAAACTGCCTACTGGTTGGATCTCCACTGTGTTATTTCAATATTGTAATAGATAGGTGCAAAACAGTGTATTTATCATAATGTGTCACAGCTAATGTGCTGGAGTGAATCTGGCGTTTCAAATGACCTGAAAAAAGAAAAGGGAGATGGAGGAATTGTGGGCTACCTGCATTATTTAATACAGTGAAAATTCTTTTTGTCCAAACATATGAAGCTGGAAAGAGTCAGAGAGAGGTGGAGGAGGGGTTGGCGGG
>JAPMOB010237509.1:11305-24752 GCA_029875015.1 Lepomis gibbosus
CAGCAGAATATTTTACAAACTCTCTCTGCTTCTCTCTCCCGCGCCTCCCTTGAGAAGGAAGCTTTTGTATCACCTCTCACAATGCTTCGCTTAATGCTCTCCCTCTGAAAATAGCACAGATAAAGGCTGAGAGAGTATGCCACTGAATCTTCAACATCCTGCAGATGGACAAAGTGGGTAGATGTGCTTTTGTGTCGGTGTGTGTGTGTGTGTGTGAGAGAGAGAGAGAAAGAGAGATCTACTAATATATACATACTTAAAAATGGAGGAAGGGAGAAAATGCACGATGGGGGGGGGGGGGTATTGAAAAGGAAGGGAGGGGAGACCAGAGCTTAGTAGCTATGACTATAGCTGTGGTTTGTGCTTTTCTGTGTTTTACATTTACCTTCCTTGATGTTTATGTGTGGGCGTGGCATACATCTCCCGGAACCAAGGGCAAGTTCTATCTTAAACAATTTTGCACTGGTTTGATGCGGTTTTCTGAGTTACACGACATGCTTCCTTGAAACTGTGTGCAACGGGCTTCGAGGTATGTTTCCTCTTGTTTGGCGGGTGTGTCAGGGGCAGGGTCTGAAATTAAACGAGGAACATTAAAATCAAGGGCACATGACTTGGTCTCTTATCTGAGAGACTTCGTCAGGTCCGAGAGACGTCTTGTCTCTCTTCAACTCTTCAACCAAGTCCAGTTGCCCCTTGATTTTAATCTTCCTTAGACAAATATGACCTGGATGATGGAGAACCTTAAGAGACATTGATTAACTGCCACTGTGGCAGGTAAGTTTTGTTTGTCTGCCACTCAGAAAGTTTATCGGCAACTTTCGAAAGTGTATGTACAAAATGAAGGACAAACATTCAGCTCAGTTAGGCACCATTTAATACTAGTTAAAAGTTTAAGTGCTCTTGGTCATTCAACAAGTCCAAACCTTTGACTCGTATTGTATTTCAGTAAATGACAATCACTCCACCTTAATATACAACCAGGTATTTCATAGGTACCTAAAGACGACAAAAACATAACACAGAAAACAAACTCACCCCAGTGTATTATACATGCAGTGCTCAATTTAAAACCACCAGTGAATTAATCCTTATCTCAGTTCGAATGTCCACGTAAATCCACATCTCAAAAAAAAACTCCTTTTCTGGATCCCAGCCAGCAAACAATAAAATACTCAGTTTCAATACAAAAGTTGGCCGATGAAAATACAACCAAGTGACACTTCTTGTGTCTAATAGATAAGTTTAGTGATTCTCCCAACAGTATCTGCTTTACCTCCTGTAGTCCTGCCGGTGCTGCTGCAACCAGTGCACTAGCTGTCACTCAGGGCGGACTGGGCCTGTTCCACTGGTGAGTTTGGTTTGAAACGACACCATAGATATTCCCTTAGCTGGCTGGTGGGTGTGTGTGCTGTGTGTGACAGAGGCATGTGCGTGCATCACCACAATAAGGTAACCTTATTCCATGTGTCTTTCTATTGTGCATTTTCCCTGTCTGGCCAAGTTGCAGATGGCCCGATGACTTTACCCCTCACTGCCAACAAATTACCTGCATTTAGCTTGTGTAAGATGTAGTGGCATCTAGTGGTGAGGGTTGTGAATTGCAACCATCTGTCCAGTCTACCACTGCCCCCTAACATTTCAAAGAGCATAGGACAGCTATGTTGGTTCACAAAGCACAAAGTAGCCACTCAAGAAATGAGGTTTCTTTAGGTGTATTTATTAAGAAACTAAATTATTTAGTAAAACTATATGTTATTGTGACTTGGCATGGAACAACATGGAAAATGTAAGAAAACAGTGTGTAATATTGTCACTGTTTCTGCACCACAGTCCATTATAAACCACATATTAAATTAAGTTTAAACAAATGTTGACAAGGGAAACACATTCATTCTCTCTGGGATAAGTGACCCTCGCCAAAACTGCCCGCCAGCAATAATATGTGGCCCGCTGTCAGATTATGGTTCTTTGATAGCGCCAAAAATGATAAATTAACACTTTGATAGCGGTGGATCTCTAACATGACAGGAACAGTTACTCACATAATAATTTCCTCTTTAGTGATTTTGTCTACAAAATAAAAGCACGAGAAGCTTGTTTACTGCAATGCTGTGTTTGGAGTTGAACTGAGCTTTTACTTTGAATTTCTGAATGACATTAAAAGAGTCTGTAGCCTGCCTGACACACCTCTGAAAGAGCTGTCAGAAAACGTGATTCCCCTAAATGTCCTCTGCCTGGAGATGCTGGGGAATTGCAAAAGCGTCCGTAGGTTGATGGATGTGGATCAAACACTGAAACAAAAACAGTGCAGCACATGCCTTGATCTGAGAAACATTCCCTGCAGAATTAATTAAGAGAGAAAAAAAAGTTAGCCTGAGGTGGAATAGAACACTCCACCCATGGATTGTGAGTCCTGGGCCTTACCAACTAAGCCAACAATATACTGATTCAAATCACTATTATGACTTATATTCTCATCCACCATCTAAAGGTTGAAAACATTGCTCCGATGCAAAACTTATTTGCAGACCCCTGGTGTAAATTATTACTGCTTCTTCTTCTAATGTACGTATTCAACAAAGTGATGAGTGTTTACACTGCCTGAGTTCTACCAGAAGTACAACAAGAAGAACATAGTGACGCTTTGTCCATTTTCAGCTACTGAAACATGACAATGCAACATGGCGACGCCCATGGAAGAGTATATATTTCCGTAACCCTAACCAAACACATCTATCCTTTTGCTTCAAAAATCAAATACCATGAAAAATTCCATGATATAGAGTGAACAACAAAACAGCAACTAATGTAAACTAAAGTTAGCTAAGTTGTGGGTAGCAGCAAATTGTGGCTAACTTACTTACTGCTGGAAAGCTAACATGAGAACAAGCTGGTCCCACAGCAGCAAAGTAGCTCCATACTGCAATACTCACAACTCTCCTGCTGCTAAAGCTAACATCATAACAACAGCATGTCTTGCTAACTAGAAAGCTGAATGGAGAAAGCTGAATGTCCGCTGGCAAGTCATTAAACGTTACCTCATACACAAATCATGTCTGCTGGAATAGTGTTGTCTGGTTCAACAGTCTCAACACCAGCATGTGTAGAAGAAGGGACCACGATGAAGTTAATTTCAAGTTGGATATTAGTTTTATGTTGAATATTTTGGCAGACATTGGTCAAAAATCCAACGTAAAACTAACTTCACCATGGTGCAAATAGTGCAAAGCACCGTTCCCTCGCAAATATATTATGGTAAAGTGTGGAATCTGAGACACAATGAAATAAACGTGAACAACAGACGTTTTTCTATTGTCAAACAATATATCATCACAGCCCTATGAACAGTATTGCTTTTTCTGTCCTTAATTCCTTTTAACATTCCTTTCCCACTTAAACAGCAATTATTAGACTCTAGAGAGGTAAAAATGGAACTGTATTAATTATAAATGTGTGTGGGCTTTCCCTGAATTGAACAAGAGGTCATGCTGTTCTGTTACTGCTCCACTGCATAGGGAATTATGTTGGTTAAAAAAAGGGCGGTGAAGTGAAGGGGTTGTTATTTATTGATTACTCAAGTGCAGCAAATGCCCATAGTACTTCTTTAAAAATAAGGTACACTCTAAAAGAGAAACCCATGCAGAGAGAGAAGGTGCAGATTCTAAAAATAAAGGCAGACTGAAAGATAAAGATGAGATTACAACTTTTTGTTATTTAATTGAAGGAGTTAACTCAACCAAATATTAAAATGCTGTATATGTATATGCTATTTACCATTACATACAGTACTTTGTGAGAGTAATGCTGTAAAGTAAGAATGTTAATAGATTATATTAATTAACAAAATAATACCCAAAGTGCTTCTGTGAATTTACGCAGCCTCAGTTGCTTTTCTCTCTTTATTTAATTCCAGACATTCTTGATGATGTTGACATGGGGGCTCTGTGGGGGCCATACCCAGGAGTGATTTTAATAATTTTGAGGCCCTGGGCAAAGACGAACATGGCCCACCTATGTTTAACTTCCAGTAACTCTGTTTCTGTTTTTTCCCCCTCTTTAACTATCACAAAAATGTCGTAAATAGAAAGCAGTTTGTGGTAGGATGTCTCACTCCAGACAACAGATGAAAGCCAACTTCTTTGAGTTTATGGAGAATATGCTCAAGAAGGCACACGCAGAAGTTGCCCAGCCAATGCAGCCTGGACGGGAGTGCTGGTACCTGCCCTTGTTCGGCGTGCAAAAATGTCTGCAGAGTGGAAATATTTTTAAAAAACAAGAGCAGCCACCTGTAATTTTGCAAGGCATTAGTAAAATATTGAAAATATTCAGCTTGAGCGAAAAAGCTGCTTGTATCGCAGCTTTTCAGAGGGTTGTGTCTAGAGGAGCGGGCAGAGCAGAGGTATATACAGTAGCTGCTGTATATAGGCCCTCCCCTCCCCCATCACTGCTATACACAAGCACTGACTGTTGCTGGAACAGTGTTGTGTGGCAAGGTCCACACCACTTTCCTTGTTTTCCATTTACAGACCCATGGCTGTGTAGTAAAAACTGGGTGTTTTTGTTTTCAGAGCACACAAAAAATGAGCAAACCGTGAGGAAATATATGCTGAATTTAACAAAAAAAATTATTGGATTACAATCACTTACTATCCCTTTAACATGTCTATTTTTAAAAGAATTCTTATGTCTTATGTCTGCCTAAAACTCTTGCACAATACTGTATGTGAATTGTATTTTGTTCCTTAGTATTCACTTTCTTTCCCTGCAGGGCATTTGTAAATCCGAGTAATTGTAGAAGGCTCTCACAAAAATATCATTGCTGTAATTATGCAAAGGGTAGGTAAGAGGGAAAAAAAGTGGGCGTGTGTGAGGTGGAGGGTTAGAGGAAATGAAAAAGAACAAAAGAAGCCTGCTTTCAAGTTGGAGATGAGATGATGGGCCAAATGAAACGGTTTTCGCCGTGGCCTAACCTATGGCTGTCTTTCATGTCTGATTTCTCCTTTTCTTCTTTTTCTTCTTCTGTAGAAACGGCTCAATTATTAATTTTTACTCTTAAGTGCTGAAATGGCTGCCTCTGTAATAACTTTATTTCAGAGCTGCCACATTTCACCTTTTAATGCGCCTGGCAGCACACTGAAGGTTTGTAATTGATATTTCCCTCTTCAGTGAGATGTCCTTAAGGACTGCGATTAGAAGGCAAGACTGAGCCTGAATGGGCTCTCTTCAAACCTTGCCAAAACCAGAAAACACACAGCTAAGAGCAGTAAACCTAAAGTGGCAGAACAAAATAGTTGAAGACGCAGATTAAGACACAAATTACAGATCTGGGAATAAAATAATGAAAATCATGCTGGCAAAAACGATTAATATTTTCTACTGATATATTTATGAGTTCAGTACACTTTAAAAAGTAATTCAGGGGACCTTTAGTCATTACTTAAATATATACTGTATACTGTGAAATAAGAAAATCAAGTTCTAAATTACTGTTTGACTTTTTACTTGTAATTGTTATTTTATTGAGCTTGGATGACACACAACTTATCCATATTGATTCAATATAATATAGTGACTTGTCAGAGTTTAATATTTCCAGTTAATAAAAAATTTTAAGTTCTGTTAATGTAAAATACTATTTCATGTGTGGGCATGTTCAAGGCCAGACTAGTGACCACAGGGCCACAGCTGAAACTCATTAAAATGTAACATGGTGAATGGTAAGTAATTTTATGCTTAATTACACTTATTTGCATTCGCTCAGGATTCTGTTGGTGATAGTCTACTGTAACCAAATACCGAAATCCGGAAGTCCTTACTCTGAAATTTGAGCACTGTTGATAGTACAGTCTGTTAGCTGAGATAACGTTAGCTAGTAGCTGTAGCCTGCCACTGATTGAGTAGGCTTAAATGCAGGAGTAATAGGTGGCCGGGTAGCCAGAGAAAATGTATTGGGAAGCTAAGTTAATATGGGATTACCCATTAGCCACCGCTCTGGTTAGCATATAGGCTAGCTATGTTTATAAACTACAAGTAGCTATGAGTGATAGGGTCTCTAACATAGACTATATTGTATATAAAGATTGATGACATGACAGCTCAAAAATCAAGCAAATATTATCTTAGACCCTGAAAGCTGGTTGAAGTATATGTTCCATATTAGGAGATGGGGCATTAGACAAAAAGAAAATTAAAAAAATCCCAGAATTTCTTTTTGTCATTTAGGTAGTTATCAGATGTGTCATCTGATGAGGGGTGAAAAATTGTAATATTATTATTTCATTGGTTGCACAGACTTAAGCTAAACTGATCTACATGCTTTTAATTCACTGGTGTGTTTGTATTTTGCAACTTGTCCCACAGCCAAATCACACTGCTGAAGATGAGGACTCCTTTGAACCAGTAGGGCCCATTGCTAAGAGCTTTGCATCTATGCCCACAGAGTCTTGATATGTCACTAACATTCTCTGTACTATAGACTTTGCCCTCTAAGGCTCTCGCTAGTGGAATAATGGTTTAGCAGGATATATTCCATGCTCTACAGGGTCCATCCAGTACCTTGAACAGTAAACACATGCCCACTTCAGATATCAAATAAGTCCCCACCTGGCCAATGCATCACAGTGCAAAGGTGCATCACAGTTTCTAAGGCACATACACCAGGTCCAGTGTATATACTAGGATTCAACCTAGTCTTGTTTTGCTAAAAATCTGGCTGTGATTCGTTTGTTCTGTTTCTGAGTATTAACTTGAATGGTTATCCACATCTAACATCTAATTGTTTGAATATAATACACTGTAGGTCCCTTATGACAACATTAAAGCCTATGTAATGCAGCCCCATAGACTTTTCATTTTGGATTATTATTCTATCTTTGATGTGGACTTTTGATAATAGAGATTAGATACTTTTCAGTAAACTGTTACTGTTAAAAAAAAAAAAAAAATCTTCCCAGGTTGTCTACAACAATGCTGACCCAAAACCTTGATCTTGATGAGTACAGACTCATAAGACAAAAGACAAAACACACACTACTGAGGTAGCACTGGCACTTTTGTATGAATGAAGGCAGAGACTCAGCGAGGCATGTGGTTTATCAGGTACGCACCTATTCATTTCAACAGCATGGAGTTCAAAACGACTCTGTTAGTCATTCTTCATCTTCCCACAGCCTGGATGTGCATGAAAGCATGGTTTACCTCAATGATTTGATGCAGAGGACATACACACAAGACTATGAAACAACTGTAAACCATACACTCAAATAAGCATAGTGATGGTTTTGAATGTTCTAGACCAGGGGTATTCAATTAGAATTCAAAGAGGTCCAGTTAGAGAAAATTTCCCGAAGCAAAGGTCATAGACTAACAGCGTTATCATTCAGTACTATAACATATAGTTATATATGTACTATAACATATGTTTTTAATCAACAACTGACGATATTTCAACAATATTCAGTTTTTACATCAAACTGGAGGGATAATAATAAAAAACTGCTCTAAATTCTAAATTTAAGAAAACTAAAATAAAGTGCTTAATTTCAGGGAAAAAAAACTATAAAGTATAGCTTGAAGGGATGAAGTGTAGTCTTAACCAATTTTAACACTCAACACATCTTAACAACTGAACAGCTGTAATGCCTCCTCTTCTCTTTTATTCCCTCTCATAGAGCTACCTCTTTCCTACTTTCTCTTGTTCAGTGAGAAACGTGAGCTCTAGTTTGTCCTGCCAGCTAGCATTGGATATCTATGAGATATTCTGGTTCTGAAATGCCTGTGGGAGGAATGTACATGTGAGAATCTGTACATTCTTTATTAAAAGCCATGTGAGATATCTTCTCTCATTCGCCTCCTCTCTCCCTGTGTGTTTCTAAAACGTCTCCGGTGTATCGCACTTGCAGACTCGTAATGCCTGTTGGAAAGCGCAGATTTTATTGGCTGAGCAGCATCACATGAAACGATTAGAGCACATGCGATTGGTCTGAGAGTTTCCTGGGCCGTTAAATTAGTACAGAAAATGCTAGAGAAGCTGTACGGGTTAAAAAAAGGAAACGCTCCGTCACAAGGTAGTAATTCTCCATAATAAATCGGCTGTAGGTTGGCGGTCCGAAGAGGACGGCGGCTGGGTCCGGATCCGGACCGCGGTCCGCCTATTAGTGACCTCTGTTCTAGACAATTAAACTGTGTGATATGTATAGTCCTATGAAATATTTTCTAGTTTTACACTTTCAAACTACCGGGCAAGTCACTGGCTTTAGTACTAGAACCTTATCAAAGTGTAGATTTCAGGGGTGTCCAAACTTTTTTGCTCGTTACTCCTAAAAACAAAGCAATGTGTCCTTGGGACACCTCTTTAACAGTCGCATATACCCACTGGTTGTGAATAGATTCATAACAGATTCACTGGAAATACAAAGAAGGCAAAAATTAGAAAATAAACTAATATGAACATTTTTTGACATTATATATGCCTTTGTGGTGTTGGATAGTGTTGGCTGTGGCCTGGCAACTGCCATTAATCCTTCTGTATTTCAAGTCTTTCAGACACTTTCATGTTTGTATTTTGTTTATGTCTAACAGAAGGCTTGTATCAAATAGTGCTTGGAGGGACAAATAAAGTGTAAAATTAACATGTTGGTCTCTAGTACACAAAAACAGTTTAGCTTGCATCAACACACCTGGCTAATAACAGCAAATGTTAGTATCTTTGGTATTCAGAATGAAAGCAGGGTATCGTCATTCTTTGGCAGAACTGCTAAATGAAAGTACAATCCGCCTATCATTCGTTATTTTATTATGTTTCAAAACCCAATCGGAAAAAACACAAAATGAAGACGTGTTTTGGTTTTTCCATTGTGGTGTCCAACAATAATGCTGCGATGTGTTGAGAGGAAACCCACTTGACACTGTTCTTGATCATTAAAGTTTATTAACTCGAAGAGTTCAGCATCAATTACAAGCTCTGCAGCAGCTCAGAGAGTGACCCAACCCGATGGCCACTCTGTCTCTCTGTTCATCAAACATAGCTTATATAGGATATGTTTAGGCATCTGTTAGGTACCATAAAAGGGTTTAAGTCTGCAAAGTAAAAGGTCAAACCCATAGAAGGATACAGTACTATTTTAAGTAACAAAACAAGGGGTTAGAAGTCAAATTCCATTAAAGGGTTCAGTCCCTACATAACCTCCAATCACTACTCTCCCCATAGAAGGTCACTGACCCTCTGTCTTGCTGCTACAGCGCTATTTTGAACTGTTATAAGTCAAATGCATGCTGATGTTTTCCTTGTGAGGACTGTTCTAAAACATGCTTTAATTATGATAAATGAGCTGTGTTCACTGTTCATATAGAGTTTTTCTAGTTTACCGACCACTCAAAGTGCTTCACACCACTTGCCAACATTCACAGACACATTCATGCAGTGAAGAATGTGCCAAAGGTCCCAATCTGCTTACCAGAACCGATTAGGGGTTCGGTGTTGCTCAAGGACACTTTGATACTCTCTCTGGAGGAGCTGGGGATTGTACAAGGAACCTTCCAATTACTAGACGACCACTCCACCTCCTGAGCCGTGCTGTTCCTGACTTAATAGATTTTTTGCCCCTTGAGGGCAGCTCAGCAGACATATTCATCCATTCACAGACATATTTATGCATCCAAAAAAACACAGACCAACAGAGCAGGAATTTGGAGTCGTGTTTCTGGCGACCTTTAGAATGTATTTCTTTTATTCACTGTCCCTTCAGCTTTGTTTTTGTCAATGCCTGAAGGAAATATCTGGCTCATTTGTTATATGCTCCATTATTTCAGTGCTGCTGATGAGAGCCAAGGAGTTAAAACAAAACAGGAAAGTTGTGGGCTGGAAACCCAAAACAGGGATCTTATAAATGCTAAAACATTGTAGATCTAAGGGGAGCTTAAGGAGTTGGGTGGTGATTTTGTATGTGTTCATCAGTACAGGAAACCCCTTTCATATTAAACATTTCATCCATTATTGATATGAAAATATTGTGCAGCAAGACTATCAAGTTGTTTAATTTTATGACAGCTTTCATCAAATAAACTTTTATTTGCTATGCAGTAAGTTATGTTTGGCGGTTTGGCTCTGCTTCGGAACATGTGGAAAGACACAAGGCAGTGAGATCACACCTCCCTGCCCTTCCATGAGCATACATGGAAAGCCTGAGGCTTATAGAGCAGCAGCAAAGAGCTCCTCGTTCTACAAATGTCGAGTGTAGGTCACAGTGTGTCCATTAAAAAAAGTATAGTATGTCGTTTCCCAACTGCTGGAGAAGTGAAGGCAGTTAGTGCTAGCACATGTCTCCCATGGGCTTCAGACTCCGGTCTGGAAGAGCAAGAAAGCTAACAGTACGTTTTTTGGTTGCTGTAACATTAGCTAAATTTATAGGAAGTAACGTTAATTAGCTGCATGTCATTACTACCTATTTGTCCAGTGTTGACAACATTGGGTACAAGTTTAGATTACCGTAAACAATTTTCAGATGAATCTGAAAACTGTTTACTTCGGAAAAGAAAGGAATGATGGTGACCATAGAGGAGTTGAGGTTAGTGAAATATATTAGGGATGCAAACTAATCACCTTTAAATCTAATGAGGAGATGTTTCTTTTGGATTTTAATGTAAAAATTAAGTAATTGGTAATTATACAGAAGGGAAGTGGTTTTCATGATGCCTCTTATTTTTGTCATCAAAGCTAACTAAACTCGCAAACACGGCACCTTTTTTTGCCCTTCTGAGTTTGCAGGTATGCTGAACTAACACTATAACTGGATTAAATTAACATTGCTTAGGCAAAGTCTACAATTCATAAGTTAGGACTTAATACAGTGTAGAAAGGTAACTTAAAATGATGCCTGTCAATTTATTGTTATAGAATCATGTTTCTAACAAATGTTATAGATAAGAAATAAAAGTACTGCGACTTAAAAATCCAGAACTTTCCCTTTTATACTAAGCAAATAAGGTAGAGTTACTATCTGGCTTTTTGAAACAAGCTTTTCAAAACCCTAAATGTCTTCTTTTAAGATGCACCGATAAAAGGACAACAAATAACACTCACCTTACATTTTATCAGCCGTCGCTACTGCAAGTGAATGTGAAATCAGCAATACAACATTGTTGTCTTGTTTGCCCAACATAATTTACCTCCAAGCGTCTCCTTGTTAATCAAGCTTAGAACACACAAATTGTACACGTAGGTGACATACACACACACACACGCACATACACACACACACACACAAACACACAGACATGCACACACACACACCTGCAATAAAAGGCTTTGCTTCTCACACTTCTGCAAAGTCAGACCAATATTTTGTCCATAAACGCCTGGGGACCTGAAGCACTTTGCATGTCATATAAAATTTCATACGCTGCCTAAAATCAGTGTAACAGAAGCTATAAAAAGTCCCATTCAATCACAAAAGAACACCACGTTCCACTATAACTCACACTGATTTATGTAGGATAAATATGTACTGTGGTAAGCATTTTTTGTGGAATCTTTATTTTATAAATACATGTACAGCTGACGTTGTCGTCAGATGTGTTAAGGATCTCAAAGTTATCCTGAATTTCTTGAACTGAATCTTGAGTTTTTAAACCCTAGTCCCACTATTGAGCTGTTTTTCTATGAGTGGGTCCCAGTTATGTGTATCTCGCACACATGCACGAGGATGTACATGCAGAATCGCGCACACAGGTGAAACAGACACACAGTCCTGCCAGCGCTTTCACTCAATTCCATTTATCTACAGATGGCGGTAACATGCCGAGATATGCAGTAAACATGGACATAAACAGTGGTGGCTTTGCAAATGTTTTATGAGGAAGGAAACGCAATCAACACATTTGTTCTGCTCAAGGATACACACAATGGTAAAGAACATTGAATGTAATCACAACTTTTGTTTGTTTATAAGAAAACTCAACAGGGGTCCTTTTTTACACAATGAAGTACATCAAAAAATACTTGGAGAAGAAAATAAGGTGATGTGAAAAAATTAAGAACAAAAGTGGTAAAAAGCCACCTGGCTGAGGTGAGTGGGGTTCACCCATATGCTGAAGGTTACAGCTACCACTGTGAGATGTGGTTGAAAGCTCTGGAAAAAGATAGTAAGTACACCTTGAGCTAGCTCTTTCCAAGCTAGTGAATTCATTCCTTCATTATTATTTCTTCTACTCTCTCACGAAAAAAATCACAGCATTGGCCAACACTAAACAAACCTATGTTTACATTGTTTCTTTCCCTCACAAGTAACCTTGTTTCTGGTTGTGATAGTAAGTACTCCCCTCTTTTAAAAGGCAGAAGTAGCATTACATGTAAATTGCTATACCATCACAAAATATTATAGAGATTTTCTAAGGGAGGAAGCATTTGGAAAATATTTTTTTACCATGATCTACAATCATCTCTATAAATCACGAGAGCCATGTTTTTTTCAGATTTTCTTCAGTCTGGAACTTTAGTTTAGTATTACTGTTGTCTTTAGCTGTGTTTCAAGCAGCTCAGATAGAGCCATTGCACCTGCACTGTAGGGCTTTGCAACAAGAGCGCCACCTAGTGGCTGATTGGCGCAGAATTTTGAGCAGAAGCTCATTGTGGCAAGGAATGGAGTACTGGCTGAAGTTTCATGTTAATTGGATAGAGTGAATTAAATGCCAAGTTTCCATAGGTCAGTATGTTGTAATTACCCACCCACAGCTCTGTGAAACTCATCCCCCAAATTTGTAGGCAAGACTTTAGACAATGAAACCTCCGTTGTGCCTGAGGTCTGAGGTTGCACCCTGGGTCATATGGGAGCAGCAGTAGCTGGGATCTGCATTCCTTATGAGCAACAAATGGGGTAAGCAAAATGTTTCCAGGGGAAATGGCTTTGCTAAATGTGTGTGACTAAAGATAAGACTAAGAAATCTGTGCCCTTCTTTAACTTGCAATATTGTCTTTAATGTCAACAATCTCCATTTGTCTTCCAAAATGTATTTAAGAAAACACAGGCTAAAATTTAATCACAATTCTTGTACAGCAGTTACTTCAGCTAGGATCTTCAGTGGCTATTTGTATTGGGCCCATTCGAACACTTTAAAACAAGCAGCTATGAACCCCCCAACTCACTCAAAATAAGTTTTTCCTGCCACAGCTTAACCAACATTATCATATCAATGTTTTCTGAAATAGTGATATGGATGATTTTGGAAGACAAACAGGACTGTGACTTTTTGTGATTATGGCATAACACTGTGACATTTCTACACATATCTAAGCAGGCTTGTCTCTTCTGTCTGCCATAGACAAGTTTTACTTTAGTCTGGTGTCAGTCTGTAAAAACTCTTTCAGAAGGTTGTCAAATTGAAAGCTATTATCACAACAAATTAAGGAATTTATATGTATATATATATATATATATATATATATATATAT
>JAPMOB010237511.1:0-10669 GCA_029875015.1 Lepomis gibbosus
AAGTAAAGTACAGATACATGAAATTTCTACTTAAGTACAGTAACAAAGTATTTGTACTTCGTTACATTACAACACTGTACTTTATAGAGTAGAATTCGAAGTGACAAATTGAAAGGTGTAGTCGTGTGGTGCTGCCATTGGGCCATTCACCGACTATATGAAAAAAGAAGTACTGGTAATAAAATGTAATTGTACACTGTACTTGTGCAAAGGGTGAATAAAGTTTCTTGAATGTCCTATTGAAATCTTCATTATAGATCTCCAAATGTCTAAAACCTACATAGATAGAGATATTACAGAAGTTTCGAGATGCCAAGAGACCTTGTGTCATAGCTTTTCTCTATTATTCAAACAATTAGAAAGTATAAATAAAAAAATCTTATATCTCATTAATCTAACCAGTGGTCAAGTCAACTGAAGCAAATAGGGGTATTTTCTAGGGTCAGTTAATGTAAAATCTATCCAAGACTTTTATTTATTGTACATGTTTGCTTCTTAATATGCATTCATTTACACCTTAGAGGAGAAGCAAAAGATTAAGTAAAGGTTAAGCTCTTGATTTTTTCCTTTATTAAAAATAGTAGCACAAAACACCAGCCGGGCCTCTGAGAGTTTCTGACAAGTGGAGATGACACCGTTAACCCGCAACCCACATAAATTCTCAAAGGGATTATTTCAAGTTGAACTTCATTTTGCCTTTTGTACCACTTGGAAGTTCATGAGAAATTGTTTGGCACAAGCAGCTGAGAAAACTTGAAAGTTACCCAATGCAATGTTTGTATGTGTGTGTGTGTGTGTGTGTGTGCGTGTGTACCTCCCACTCCTGCTGAGTTTCAAGAGCCTGTAGGAGTTGGATCTGTTCCTCAGACTCCACATTGACCCTGATGACTTGATCTCTGAAGGAAAATCATTTCAGTTTCTGAACATTATTATGTACAATTTAGGATTTTAGTTGATACTGTTATTCGTGGCAATATAAAGTGCAGTGAGTTCAGCAATAATACACTTTATTTATTGACACTTTACAAAGGTTAAAATAAATAGGCTAAAAAGGTCATTAAAATATATCTATGTATACATACAACACACAACAGTCAATACAATCATACAACAGAGGACGATATAATTCAGTCACCAACTCACCAAAATCACCAATACTCCCACTCTATTTACTTTAACACAGCTGTAATTATGATCTAATCTTTCTCTAAGCATAAAGGTTAGTGATGTCTTGTCCATTGAATACCAATATATCTTCTCAGCTTGGATAGTTATTTGACATGCAGAACGTAAGGCACCTAAGGGACAAAAAACCCCCACCTAATCAACTCTCTAAATACTTTAATTTAATAACTAGGACTGCATCTGCTTTTTCTAAACTAAATGGCAGACTGAGTTAATGGACTCTGAAAGTGCTTGCATAAAATTTTAATGTCCAGATGACGCTTATTCCCGGTTTAATAATATTTAATGTTAATTTAATAATTTATTTTGTGAGAAAATGTACTTTAAAATTCCATAAACACCATTTGTGTTTTCCTGTGTTCACCATAACGACATCTTCTCATGAAATTTCTCTGGAGCAGCTGCAAAGTTTACACTTGGTATCAAACAAGTTGTGGTTTAATTTATATGTTTACTGACTATTGGAGATGGTTGTAAGGTGCCTCAAATGTTGATTGGGGTGCCCTTTATAAAATCAGTAACATATAGGTGTTCTTGATAAGGTATAGTATTAAAAGTATGATTACAAAAACAAAAAGTGTGCAGAATAAAGTAATAAAACTGGCAGGCTTTGAATGTCACTGTCCATATAAAATAAGAATTTTGACGACTTTCGTACTTGTCAGACCAAACACATAGCTAAGAATTTCAATGAATGAATGAAACCACGGTAAATATCTCTTCTTACAGTGTGCACATATTAACTTACCCAGTGAAGACCCTCTCAGCTGTGGCCGCAGCCACAAGCACTAACAGCAGCCAGAAGCCTCTCATCTCGTATATCTGGACTTGGGAGTGTGTCAGACGTCAGTTTTTGTAGTCTATCATCAGGTGACAGGTGGGACTGTTCCCATGCAGGAAAGTTTCCTTACTCGACTGATAAACACACAGATCTCCTGAAAAAAAAAGTTATTTTGAGGGACAAACTTGCTGATTAAGCTTTGTTTTATCTGTGCAGTGCTCAGCTGCAGATAATGGTAGTTTTCCCTGATTCCCACCTTACTATAGTGAACTAGTCACCCTGTTATAATAAACTTGATCTAACTAGAAACACTGTATTCTCAGTTTGTGCAGGGCTGTAGTGGTATTAAATTTCAATAAATTTTGGCTTCACTTCTGGGGTACAGCCCATGGGTTTAGGGCTGCTGAACTTATCACAGTCTGTGAGCATTTATAGCCTAGTAAGAACTTTATAAAGAAGAAATCTCTTTTCTCTTCTTCTTCTGCTTGTAAATCATGTTGCAATCCCTCATATTTATACATAATGTCAAATACTGTTCACAATTATGAGAGATGGATAACCAGAGTTTATGTGGGTGGTAAATCAATGGTTTACACATCACTATGCTAAAAAACGTTGAACTTATCAGAGTTTCTTTTAAAGGAGAAACATGTTTTTTCTTCTTTCCAAACTTGTAAATCTTGTTGTGACCCCTCAGACTTATCTTGTAACACCAAGCAGAATTTCAATACCCAGGTTGGGAACTGGTGTTGACGTTACACAACTCAGCTACCGAGGCCACAATATGTAGAATTCAGAACTTAGGCAAAAAACTCCATGGTTAACTAATTACAAAAACATTTTAATTATGTTTATAAATAGACCACATGAATAAAATTATTTTCAAGATTCAAAACTGTATTTAATGTGATTAGCAGGCTTGTATGTTTCAGATTTCATTTTGGTTTAGGCTAAGCCCCTTAGTTTCAATAAAGAGAAATTTAATGTTGCAAGATACAATAATATTTTAAACAATTTTGTAGTTCCAACTTTGAGCTAACTGTTTGGGGAAGATCCTTTTCTGTTTTGAAATGACAATGGCCACATACACAAAACCTGGTCCATAAAGCAGGGGTTAAGAACAGTGAAGGCCTCTACAAGTTACCCTGGAATCATTGCTTTTATACTAAACATTTCAATAAATGTTTCTTATTCATATTATTCTTGAATTTTAACACATTTATCGATCTAATTTCTCTGCATTATTATTATTATTATTATTATTATTATTATTATTATTATTATTATTATTATTATTATTATTATTATTATTATTATTATTATTATTATTATTATTATTATTATTATTATTATTATTATTATTATTATTATTATTATTATTATTATTATTATTATCTCTAATGTTTTATATTAAATATATAAAATGGAATAAATGTACAGTATAAGAATATTGGACATTCTATTGTTCACATTCACTTGTTTTTAAAGTTTAGATCAACTGTAATTAGATATCTACATAGACTCTTCATTTAGTTTCACTTATATATTTTATGTATTACGTACATATTATATACTCGTATGTTGCCTATGCAAATACTTTTACAAATTGTGTTAATTTGCATCGTATGTATTTTGTATTTTGTATTTTGTATTGTGTATTGTTTTGCATTTCAACTTATGGCTAAAAAAATGTTGATTTTATTTGTGATATACAAATTGGGTTGGACCCTTGTAAAAGAGACTGTGTCTCAATAGGACTTTCCGGTTAAAATAAAGGTGCAATAAAAATAAATAAATACTGAAATACAGAAATACTTTAGTATGATGCCCACATTTTCACATATTAATAATTTTTCTATTTTTCCTTATGTGTTGTTATTTATGTTGTAGTATAATACACATATTGTACATACTTCTTATTTTTCTTATTATATATTTTATTATAATGTCCCTTATATTCTAGAATGGGAGTAAGTGTAAGATAACCAATATCCTCCCAGGGATCAATTAAGTATTTCTGATTCTGAAATTGCTTTCCTGTTTTGGTTTAGAAGAACTTACCTGGAGATCTTACCTCAATCCCAATAAACACCTTTGGGATGGACCGGAGCACAGACTGTGAGTCAGACCTCACCGTCCAACATCAGTGTGTTGGACCTCACTAATGCTCTTGAGGTTGAATAGGAAGACATACCTGCAGCCAGGTTCCAAAGTGTGGAGGAAAACCTGAAACCAGAAGTGTGGCGGGTGTTAAAGGAGGAGATGAATGACCATGAGATGGTCAATTACATTTGGGTGTAATGTTCATGTGTCTCCTACCATTTTCTGTGCATGTTGGAAGTTATTGAGTTACAAATACTTGCATCTGGGCACAGAAGCCAGTAGATGGCAGTGCACTACTAAACTTCTGTTATTGGTTACCATACAGTAATAATACATCCCATTTATGGCTACAGTGAGTGGCATCAGATTAAGCAGGCTGGAATTAGCCTGAATCTTAAATTATTGATCAACCAGTTTTATAATGACCAGTGATTATTAAAGTTGGTGAGTACAAGTGAGTGGGGGCTACTTTCTAAACTATACATTGCATGACTAGAGATGAAATTGTTGGTCAATTAATCTTTTAGTCGACCTACAGAAAATTAACCAGCAACTTTTCTGATAATTTATTCATCATCTGAGTCACTTTTCAAGCACCTTCCTAAATCTGATGATTGAAAACTGTGGGCTCTTGGGAAACTGCAATGGGTAATTTTCACAATTCTTTCACTATTTTGTGACTTTTCATAGCAAAAAGACAAATAATAGGCAGATGAACTGATAATGAAAATAAGTGATTGTGGTAGTATGTAATATGTATTAATCAAGATGCAAAAAAGTGTCCATTACGCAAAGTCTTAGTACTTGATAATGTAATAAAATAAGGTGGAAAATAAGGAGTGATAAGGTGTACAGTCTGCTCTCAGTCTTCCCCAAGTGGTGCAAACACAATCAGATTACTGCTAGCAGAGGGTTTGAGTTTTGTATTAAGTTATTCATCCTGATATCCGCTGGTTGAAAGTGCATCTCACAGCCACCCTACTCCCATCAGCTGCTGTGACACCCCGCCAAACCCTCCCTCCTCTCAGAATTAATAAAAAGAGGTTTTAACGTGTCACTTCCCTTCCTTTTCACTCCCAAACAATCCCATGAGACAAAGTAGGAGGGGGGGTTAACAGGCGTGGGAGGCTACAGGGGACATGGGAGTTGAGCTGAGGCTTTCCATCTTTCTCATTGTGGAAATTATTTATTGCTATTGCTGCTGTGTGTGTCTAAAAGTTTAATGTCCCCATGAAAAGTGGCTTTACATGCAAATGTGGGTGTGTTGTGTGCNTCCCCTGTCATTTGCCTCTAAAAGCTATATGAACAAGGCACCCCCGACTAGCTTGTTCCACATGACTTCCTCTGCTACTATAAATAGATCCATTTACATTGCATTTCATGGCTGAGCTCTCTCTCAATATTTCAGAGACCCACCAATAAATTGACCATTAATCATTTATCACTCACTTGTTCATCTAATTTTGCACATAGCATACATGCTTAGATAGAAGAGAGCATGTTCCAAAACACAATCAGTCTTTTTGATCTGAATTTGAAATCTTTTTTTTACCTGTCTTCAAAACTATAATATGAGACAACCGGCCATTTCATTTCAGTGTGTGTGATGGGATTTTGTGGGCACCAGAGACTGTATGTTGGTACGTCTCACTCGTGTGATTCCTCCATCTGACTAGTCTGGCGGTCAGATGACAAGGAGAAGTCACCTGTGACTCCAGGTTGTAAGGAAAATATGCCTCTGATTCAATTACACTACCAGATATGTGGTCCTTTTATAACAGAGTGTTGTTATTTGATTGCATGGTGTACTGGCTATCCCTAGTCCCCTAGAAGAAGAGAGTAAGAAAGAGACAGTTTCTCTGCTGGTGAAGAATCAGACCTCTGTATAAAATGTATCGTGACAAATGGCTGAACTTTCTGAAGTATTTAGCCCACAAACTTCTCCCTGCCTCTTGTATTGAATATTAAATATTGGTTGATACTGTTGAGGATAGAAAGATGCTCTTTTATTCTGTGGAACTGACAAAGAACGTTAATATCTTCACCTTTATGTTTAGCCAGTTATCAACTCAAAAGACATCACTAAACAGCAACACTGACCTATGAATATAGGATACACGACAGTGTCAGTGTTTCTAGCTATTTTGACCACCAAGGGACAGATTCTGAAACAGCTCTGATCTATAGCTACAGCAAACAATTGTTTACTTACACTTCTAAAAGACACAGAGTAACTTTTATGCATTTTGTCTCTCTGTCATTCAGTGCTGGGAAGGTAGCGTTATTGTGGGAGCTTGTTTGGTGCAAACAGTTGTCTAAGGTCTCATATGGGGGTGTTGGTGCAGTGAGACTCATCTGTACAGTCTGTGTCTGGGCTGGAGAACCAAATTTAGCTGGAGAGCTAAAAGATGCTAAAAGCAATGCATAAGTGAAACAGTCAGTGTTGATTCAGTTGGATCTGTAGTGCACTAATATCCCCTCCTCTTTAGAAAGAGTCATTTGATTCAATGTAAATATTAAAATCAAAAATGGTCTTTTATAGAAATCTTTATTTATTTTTTGCCTCTTGGGAACAGAAGTCAACAAACTGAAAATCACACACCTCTGCTTGGATGTTACAGTATGTCTTATAAAGTGTTTTGCTTTAATTTATGAGAAACCTATTAAAAAGCAAGCATATGACTTTGTATTGAAGATGATAACAAAATGATGGCCTCTGTGTTGGTTCCATGTCTGAAAGGAGCAGCAGTGGGCCAGATTATGGTGCTGAATTACAAATTCCTTTCATATTACATTGGCATTTGATTAATTGAAATAGACTAGACTGCTTTAAGTGGAAACCTCTCTCGAATCTATAAAACAGAAAAACAAAAAAATTCTAATGTTCATCATGCTGCATTGTTGACAGTATTTCCAATTCACATTGACTTTGTTAAACACATGCATTCAGGCTTTTGCACTGATCTATATAAAGATTATATAAGCTCTAAAATAGAGCCACGTCTGTAGAAAATCCTCCTTGGCGCTGTCACATTTACATTCTCCATTTTTGCCAATTGAGTCTTGACGAAGCCATACACACAGATGCAGAGACTGGAGAGCCTCTGCTGGCTTGTTTCTCACTGCATCAGAACTAGCAGTGTGTCAATTGTCCCAAGGCACAGATTTCAATGCTGAAAATCAGCGCTTTTTCCTCTTTAATGTCGTTACTTCTGCATACTCAAGATGACATGTCTCCCTGAAGACTAACTCATTACCTTTCCCTTCCTGTCAACCATCCAAGCTAACAGCAAGCTGACAAACTGTCCTTTGGGCTGTTTAACTCTATCAAGATTCCAGCACACATTAGTCTTGTTTTGCAAAAACAGGAAAACTGCTTCACAGAAATCCCTACAACACATCCCACATCAAACCTTTCTCTCATCCTTTTTTTTAAAATCACAACACAGATTTCTCTGTCTTGATTGGATGATAGAATACTTCATTTTGGGTCTGACTCTGCATTATTGCATCATGCCTTAAGATTTTATTACATAATAGTCTAAGAAAAGACCACAACGTCCCAGGAAGGACCCCGGCTTGGGTAAAAATAGAATAGCAGGCACAAAACGATCTGGCTATATTTAGTAACAAGTCCAAGTCTAAGAATAGCAGGAGAGATGTTTCGTATTCATCCTAAGACTATGCCTTGTACTTTTCAGGACGTTCCTGTCCCTGTACTTTCTGAATCGAAAGGACAGACCCTGCTTTCTGCAGGGTTTGTGTATGTTTGTGTGCAGGCTTTTTGAGGTGGATGTCATCAAAATTTTACACACTATCCCTTATTCCATTACTCATCACCACCTATTTCACCATGCAGGCATTTCGTAGTTGATGAGCTTCTAAGGGGGAGCGAGGGAAATAAAACTGGCAAATACAGCAGCTCAGAGACTATAGTAGCTCCCCATATCGGCTCAAGTGATAATAGATTCATGCTGAGCCTGTTCAAGTCTACTTTATTGCTTTAGAGTCTCAGTGCTCAATGCAGGTGGTCCCTGTAGAGAGAAAAGCTAGGGCATGTGATTCCCTGAGAGGTGTGTCAGATATGATCGTGTGGAGTTTGATGGAGCTATTTAAATAGTAAGTGATCTGTTTTTATGCAAAACTACATCTCTGAAAGATACATTGTGCCTTTATTTAGTTGTAAGTCATTAGAAACTGAAATTAGATTAGCTAAATCAGTATCTTACTCAAAATAGACATTTGCTTGCTTTTATGTACAGATGTTTTTATTGCATATATTTGTTTTTACTTTTTACTGATTATGTTACGATAATCTCACCATTCTTACTGAAGAAATAGTTTGACATTTGGGAAATATGCCTATTCTCTTCCTTGCTGAGAGTTAGATGAATCAATACTACTCTCATATCAGCCATTTAATGATATAGTAGAAGCAGGAAACAATTAGCTTAGCATAAAGACTGGAATGGTATGGGGCACACTAGCCTGGCTCTGTCCAAAGTAAAATAATTACAGATACCACCTCTAAATTATACTAATTAACTGGGTATATCAGGTAAACTCTAACTTCATATGTAGTGTACAGAGAGTCATATCAAGCTTCTCATCTAATTCTCTGCTTCCTACTCCTTCAACTGCACTGAGTTAGTTTTCTTCATATTTAACAGGAAATACTGTGTTTCTGTTGGTGAGTTTACCTCACAAACTACTGGGATCAAACAAGGAATACCACAAGGAACATTTCTGGGACCTGTTCTATTTAGTCTCTACATGCTTACCCTTACAACTGCCACTGCAACATCTCTTTCCAAACTGTAGTTATGCAGAAGATACAGACCTATACCCCTCGATCAAACCTCTGTGTCGACTGTGGCTCAGGGGGTAGAGAGGTTGCCTGTTGTTCGGAAGGTTGGTGCTTCAATCCCCAGCTTCTCCAGACTGCATGTCAAAGTGTCTTTGGGCAAAATACGGAACCCCGAATTGCCCCTGGTGGCAGCTCCACCAGTGTGTGAATGTTAGTTTCTGTTTGAGCACTTAGGCTCAGTGTATGAACGGTGAATGCAGATGTAGTGTAAAAGCGCTTTGAGTGGTCAAAAAGACAAGAAAGGCGCTATCCAAATACAGAGCATTTACATTTACATACTTAGCAGAAGTCATTGCATCGCTGCTTAGAAGATGTAAAAGACAGGATGTGCCGCAACCTTTTAAAATCTAATTCAGACCACACACGATCATTGGCTGAATACACATTAGTCCAGTCATGTTTATCAACTACGCTTTTATACCCTCATGCCTAACTTATTGCAATGTTTTGTTTACTTGCCTAAACAGTCAAGTTACTGAACAGCTCAAAATTATTTTAAAAAAATAGCAGCTGGACTACTGACCTTTTTTTTTTTTCACACACCACTCAGCTATATATTTTAGTATATAACTCAACTTCTGACTCCCTGGTGTCGTAACAGACCTCTCAGATTGGCCAATTTGGGTCTTTAAATGGTTCCATAGTCCAGGTGGTCAAGGTCTTGGTGCACAGGCTCAGCTCTGAAACAGCCATCTGGTCAATCTGGTTGACTATCACTGTTAAATTTCACGTTAAAAACTATTTTTAAAGAAAGGCTTTTCTACAAAACAAATAAATGTTCTTTCTTTTATTGCTTTATTTTATATATGTATGTAATTTTTTTGTATTTGTTGTTGTACAACAAGTGCACATTAAAGAGCAATATATATAAATTAATATTTGAACGCTGCCAAAAAACAAAGATTATTATTATAACGTCACAAATGTCCACTTTCTGCAGTAAATGTTTTTTCTTTAATTGTCATTTAACTTACCATGGTGCCAATTAAAGTTTCTGATTATAGCATCAAGTGGGAGGCAATCATAATCATATAATCCCTCCTCATAAAGTTAAAACTCATATGCAGATAGACATACAGAGTAGATAGCAATGAGCGCTCATTAAAATCTTGAACAGGACTGGAACGAGGAAGAGAGAAAAAGTCTTGTGGCTGTAATTAGCACACTGTCAATTGTTACAAGGCAGCCCACGCTCTTAGCATGTCGCATCACATTCCAGTGGCACCAACCAATTGTTTTGTTGCTATTCTGGAAGTGCATAACAACTGTGCCCAATAATAAAGAAATGCCTCAAATTTAATAGAAAAACACTGGACTGTGTATTTATAATGACAGGAAGCTACTACACACTCTCTCTCTCACACACACACACGCACACACACAAACACACAGGCACCATTCCATCTATGTTTCTTATATGGATTATACATTTGGAGGTGTGATTTCCCACAAAGTGAAGCAAATGGTAGCACGATGTTCTGTTATTTCTGTTCCAGAAAGGCCTTGGGGTTGCTTTCTTGACGCTTCACAAAAGCAAAAAATAATGAAGCAGAGATTCCATAAATTATGATCGTACAAAGAATATCAGTGTCACATAATGTGAAAAATGGGGTGGGATGGCGCAATGGTTAAGGCGCCTGCCTTTGGTGTGAGAGACCCGGGTTCAATCCCCACTGTGTTCCTGAGCAAGACACTTAACCCCTACTTGCTCCAGAGGCGTGCGACCTCTGACA